>JAGDQP010000517.1:29940-120786 GCA_022664845.1 Lepisma saccharinum | reverse complement strand
GAATCCATCCGCTAGGTAGCTCTGCTATAGACCTCGTAGTACAATATGACGTCTATAGCAGAGCTACCTAGCGGATGGATTCAAAATCACGGGCTCTGAACAAAAACCCACTAGTTTTAGCGCAGCCAGAAATGGGGAAGCGTGCTACGTCTATCTATTATGAGGTCTATGCTAGTATTTAGTGTTTTACAAATGTATATTCCAGAAGCGAACTTCTAAAAATAGACTGTTAATACTAGTGTAGACAGTATTAGTATTACTAGTCCAATTTCGTGACACTGGCCAGTAGCAACATTAATAATTCACCTATTGACTTTGAATACCACTAAAAACTCACAGTGGGATGACTTTGATATTTATTTCAAATTAATTAATAACTACACTTACATATTGTAGTAATCTTATTTTTCCGAACTTATCCATTTTACAGTACGAATATGCGTTAACATTCCAAGTGACTCATGCAATAAAAACTTTGCAGGAACATGGCATTCATTATGACACCGACTCGCCTGCGTGGCTGCAGCAAGAAGGCAATAGTGCTCCAAAATGCCTCGTTCAATTGCAACGTGAAACTCCTGCAGGGCTTATCGACACGGTCTGTGGAAACGAAGTTGAAGAGAAACATGCTGGGCTTTGTAGGTAAGAAATTTCTTCCTTCAGCTTTGAAGAACAAAGTGTATATTTAAGGTTAGTATACAGCAACGATCTGTAACGTTACGGGGCAGCACTACCGCTGTATGTCTCTTAATGTTTTTGTTTACTATTATTATTATTATTATTGTTGTTGTTGTTGCACGAAATTTCAATGCTGCTCCTACAAATTCAAGCCTAGGGAGTTCAAACTTTCAGGGAAGAAAGTTCATAACCAATTCAAGAGTTGTATCATTGCACATTTTTTATTTCCTTTTTTGTTCATTGTTGAAAGAGCTTCATTGTCGCTGTGAGTATCCAAACCTATAACAATTGAAACAAAGCATTTGAAACTGTCAATCACAAACTTCTTATACACATGCTTGTTTCCAGATTTAATATACACGGACCCCTCCTTCAGCTTCTAACATCATATTTGTCTGACAGAGAACAACGTGTCGTCTTCTCTGGTAGCACTTTCAAGTGGCTCCCCATACTTTCAGGTCTCCCTCAAGGAGGCTCCTTAGGGCCAGTTTTATTTTCCCTCTTCATTGATGACTTATGTGAACAGATAGATAATTCCTGCTCGGTACTTCTTTACGCTGATGACTGCAAAATTTTTAAGACCATTAAATCTACAGAAGAAACTTTCTTCCTTCAAGCCGCTATAGATTCTGTTGACATGTGGTGCAATAATTGGTTACTGAAAGTGAATCTTTGCAGAACAGCTGCAATGCGTTTCTCATTCAAAACCCATAACACAAAATGTACGTACACATTAGCCTCATCTAATATACCATGGGTAGACCATTACAAAGACCTGGGTATCATATTTGATGAAAAACTCAATTTTACTCCTCACATTGAATTCGTAACTTCTAAAGCACTCAAACTTCTTGGACTTCTCTACAGGTTTACCGATATTAAAGATTTCAGAGCTGTTCGGTCATATTTTCTCACTTGTGTACTCCCTACTATTGAATACTGTTCATCTATCTGGTCTGTGGCTTGTAAAACAAACTTATCTAAATTGCACAAAGTCCAAATCCGCATTGTTCAACACAGGGTACCCAACGTCCAACACAAATCTAACGTAGACATTTTGAATTCTCTTGACTTAAAAAAAAAAAAATATTGACACACGAAGAAATCTAAATGACTTAAAATTTATTTATAAAATAATGCAGGGCACACTCAGGACCCAGACAAAATTCTCGTTCACAACATCATTTCTACCTCTCAAAACCGAGATTGTGTTTGATCCAGCGCTCTCTTGTACAGGCCTACAGATGATCACATTTTTACAATACTCTTCCTTTGCCACCAGATTTCTGCCTCAGTAAAAGTAAATTTCTAAAGGCTTGTTATATGAATCTAGAATGAATGAATGGGGAAAAAATGGTATTGTTTCCTATTGCATAATTCTTTTGTTGTTATATTATTTTTATTGTTGTTGTTATTGTTTGTTACAAGAACGGTGTAAAATGGCGTTTGCTGTATCCGTGCTAACTTCTAATAAATAAATATAGCTCTTTCAACAATGAACAAAAAAAACTAAAGAACGACACGGTTTCAACTCTTGAATTGGTTATGAACTTCCTTCCCTGAAAGTTTGAACTCTCTACGCTTGCATTTGTAGGAGCAGCTTTGCAATTTCGTTCAACAATAAAAATACACTAAGAGACACACGGTGGCATTAGAGAGCGTTCCTTTACAGTAACTTTAAAGTAAATCAGTTTTAGTGTTGCTTGTGTAAATAGTTCTGCCTGAGTGCAATTTTCGCTAAGCTACTTGCTTGCATCGTCATGTCTTTAGAAGCTGAAAAGGTGGAAGAAAGCAAGCTAGCAAATCGGTAGATCGTTGTACGAATACAGAGACGATATGAGCAGGTAGCTTAGTGTAAAATATTGGTTTTGTTAAGTTTGTAGTCAGTAAGGAAAAACTGTATTTGTATATGACGTGGTCATTGCCACTTATCCCCAACTGATTACAGTGTTTCCAATCAAAGAACACAAAACTCACTTCCAATTTGGCATTGCAACCTCGCTGTTACCGAATTGTACAACAATATGGTGATTGTAATCAGTACACGTTTCGCCAATTCATATGTTGGCTTCATCAGGTGTACAGGAAGAGTAAAAAACGTCAAGACGGGGATCCATTTTAATCAAAATTTAAGCTCATCAATAATGAAGAAGACTAAAGGTTCATATATTTAAGAAGTCTCAATATCATAACCAGTTCATTCATTGGATATTGATGAGTTTCTTTCTTCAGAGGCAATTTAGGCATCGGGTAATCCCCTCCCCCACCGGTTAGTGACAAAATCTAAAGAGATTAATGAAGCCGAAAAGTTGACCTTTGTCCGAGCTCCATGCTGAAGGAAATGAATACCATAGGACTCTAATTTTCTTAGTAACATATTTTGATCCAGAGAGTCAAAAGCTTTTGTCAAGTCCATAAAGATTACAGCAATTTCATCGTTTTCTCGATATGATGTAAAATCCGAATTGCTGTGTGTTTATGCTTCTGTCTTCTGAAACCGTTCTGACTGGTTGAGAGTTACGTTACTACATTTAGAACTCTCAGTAACCTTTTATGCATTACTTCTAATATTTTAGAGAAAATAGATAGGTGGCAGATAGGACGATAATTTTCTAACCACTTTTTAGAGTCGTTTGTGAAGAGGTATTATTACACCCATTATAAAAATATCTGGAGAAGAACCAGCGACTAAGGATGGGTTACAAAGATAACGTTCATTAATTTGTAAGCCACTGATCATTTAAAAGCACTAGATTTTCCACCCACTGACTAAATTTTGCACCAGACATCACGTAGAAGAGCGACTAAGTTGCTATATTGGTGCTTCTTACCATGAACAAAACTTGCTCAACAAGGAAGCGCACATCCTTACTTAATTTTTAAGCAAAATAAAAGATTGGTTTCAAATAATATGAACACAGTAAGGCGAAAGGATGAGCAGGGTGTTACACATAACATACTTTTGTCTATGCACTTCTGTCGCGATAATTACGATCTACACTGTAATCCCTTTCTTAGTTCACCAAGGTCAGGTTAGAGCTCGGAAGCTTAGTAGTTTTAATGAACATATGTTGCTTGAAAATTTGAATCTAAGCACTAACCACAAGTTGAAGGAATAAAAGAATAATGGATCATTGATGTGATATCGAAAATATTTCGGA
This sequence comes from Lepisma saccharinum, assembly GCA_022664845.1. Classification (NCBI taxonomy): domain Eukaryota; kingdom Metazoa; phylum Arthropoda; class Insecta; order Zygentoma; family Lepismatidae; genus Lepisma; species Lepisma saccharinum. The sequence goes on along the minus strand of JAGDQP010000517.1, from coordinate 116,947 downwards.
CAAGAACCGCGACACTGAAACCAGTTGTAGTAGCGCGCTGCACCACTAGGTGGTAGTAGTAGCATGAACTGACTTGTTAAGTCAATGTGTCAGGTGGCGCTGAGTTACGCGGACAGAATTGTGATGCTCGTTAGACGGTACATTTGTGGTTAACTTTGTATTTTCATATTATTTTAGTAACTAATGGCTCGTCTTAATTCTGTAAGTTTTTAGATGTCTAAATTTCATTCATATTCATGATTCAAACCCAGAACTTTAGGGACGATGGCCTAAAAAATAATAATTCACAGCCATATTCAATCCACTACTGGATGAGGCTTCTCCCGAAAGGAGGAGTTGGTCTACTGCTCCCACGGTGACCAGACGTGTTGGGAGAGGAGAGCCGAAGCTCTTAATTGTGATCGCCACTGTCTTTTATTCACAGTAGCTCTCCAATTGCATCAGTTCCAGACCCTCTCGCTTTGGAAAAATTTCCTTGACAGAGACGGGAATCAAACCCGGGATCCCACGATCAACCTCAATCGAACCACGGCCGGTATGCACGCATCCATTGCTGGTTTTCGACATAGATACAAAACAGGTGTAACTCCTCTACTTTACATGACATTTGGTTCGAATCTGAGAAAAGGTGTAGCAGAGAACCCAGCAATGATAAAATCACTATTTCGTGAGTAATCTCTCGGGCTGGACACAGGTGTTGCAGAAGTATGAACGATTTAAGGACGGTCAAACGTCGGTTGAGAACGACCACCACCAGTACAACTCTTCAAAATATAAATTCACAGCTCGTTCATGAGCACCGACGTCGGATCATTGTGAGGAGGTAGGACAGATTCTCTGATTTGTTATGAAACGTATCAGAGACTTCCCACTGAAGAGTGAAGAATTCGGCATTCACCTGCTAAAAGTGGGCAAAACACAGTACTTTGTGGCCAAGAACAACACGGATGTCGTTCATCTTGCTTACTCGTCGAATTTGCTTTCTACGATTTATGTTCCCAAACATAATAAAGCTGAAAGGGTGTCGTTTTGACATCATTGAGGACATCAAAAAGAAGCGGCTCACGGACACTCTCATCAAAGGAACATTCCAGCAATTGAAAAAGCACTGTATCCGGTACACCCATGCCCAAGGAAACTACTTACAGCAGTGATGGCGGCCATGGTGAGCTTTTAAACATTTTAACGCATCTGTCCCAAATATTTTGGGTATCATCTCGTAGGACTGGCAAATTATTTAATTAATTGCATAAGATATAATTGAATGGCTGAGTTGAAAAATGTACACATTCCAAAATACGTGAAAATTGAACACATACTTTTAGTTATGTATAAGTTATTAATCAATTGATATTTCACTAAGCGAAGCTCAGAGCAGACTCATTGTTGATAGTGCTATAATTTCTTACCAATGAAAATCCAATTCAACGTATAATTTTGGCAGTAAATATTTTTTTCTTGTTAGCCCTGAAAATTGCCATCAATGGAATGTGTTCCTTTTCCAACTCAGCCATTCAATTATTCGAATAATTCATAATCCTTTGAATAATTGTTTTGAGTGTGAGATAATGTTACGAATAATTACATTAATAAGCAATAATTCCTCTACATTTTCTTTGACAGCACAAGTATCGGTAACTGACTTAAGCAAACGCATTAAATGATGAAGTGTCTTTCCTTTCAGGAACCATTACTTAGAATATTTATGTAGACTGATCAAGAAACACAACTTGGATCCAATAACAGTTCTTTCTTGCGACGATCTCGAAACTGTCATAAAACGTGCTCACAAGAAACTGCCTCCTAATCCTTATGGCACTCCAGAGGAAGTCTTTCGAGAACGATTGCTGAAGGTATTCTTATGCTTTGCCTTTTCTTTTTTTTAAGTACTTTTCTCTCAACACTACTAACACAGGCTATGCTCTTTGTCTCTCTTTTCTTTAGGCCGCACTACATAGAGTATCTAGTTGGAATTATTAACAAGAACAATCTCGATCCTGTCAGTATCCTCTCGCAATTGGATATAGAAATGGAACTCAGGCGAAGGGGCAAGGAATTACCTAATAAAACAGGGAATCTATCTGATGAAGAATTTATACTACAATGCAAGAAGGTGGGTTTTCACACACACACACACTGCAAAATTCAAAACAATGGGATACAAATCGCAAAACAACTTACAATGAGATTAACTCAGAAATCAAAGATTGTGTGTACTGTAAATTTTGCCTAAGACTTGAACAAATTCTAAAGGTTACTGTAAAGCAAAGATATCTAACGCTAGATGCCAGCACTGCATCCATGTGTCCTCTTTTCTTTTTTCCATGAAATTTCCACGCTGTTCTTACAAATTCAAGCCTAGAAAGTTCACAGCCATTTCAACAGTTCTATCCGTGCTGAGTTTTTATTTTATTTTTCGTTCATTGTTGAAAATCGATTGATTACTGTTGTCAATATCCAAAAATATAACAACAAAGCTGCTCTTTCAACAATGAAGAGAAAATAAAATTAAAAAATCGGGATGGATAGAACTTTTGAAATGGTTATGAACTTCTGAAAGTTTGAACTCCCTACGCTTGAATTTGTAGGAGCAGCACTGCAATATATGGTAAAAAAAAAAGGTAGAAAAAAGGATACTTACATTGGAGAATACTAACACAGGAACTTCAAACACTATAGAAAAGTGGCAACGTTTCGCAAAAGCGTTTTCACACGGTAGGAGAGAAGATGCACAGAGTGGAATAGAACGGGAATGGTGCTAAGGAGACGCCATACTGTCAACTACTGCTGGGTAACAGTGTTACCAGGTTATGAAAACGGAAAAATGACTAGATGGGTCGGAGAAAACACTACATGGAGAACGAATTGCGGAGGTTGCTAGGAGTAGGTAAGGGGCTTCCAAAGGTATAAAGGGTAAACAATAAGAGGGGAATGGATAATAATAATAAAGAAGAAGGGGAGAAAAACCTTCGAACATCCTACCACTTACAAAACGTACTCTTTCCGACACCCCGGAAGTTGCATATCTTCCAACCTCATTTATCTCCTACTCTGTAACCTATCTTCCGCCTTCTACGTTGAGAAAACCCAGTCCTTTATCAATCCGCATCAACAACCATCGCTACTCCTCCAAATCACAACTTCCGCATCCCCCCATACCCGAACACACTTCTTATCACGGCTGCACCTTTGACAAAACCTTTCGAGTCAGCATCCTGAAAATTCTGAACCCTGACTCACCTGCCACAGTTAGAAAGAGATGGGAGCAGACGTAAATCTCTATCCTTTCCGACCAACGTGAACCCGGCCTCAACTGCCTGTAACTCCCTGCAGCGGTTTCTTCTTCTTCTTCCATTGTTTTCTTCTTTTCGTTTCTAGTTTCACTTTCATTCTATTTTTCTATATTGTTCCTTTATTTTGCCGTTTTCCCCTTCTTTATTATAATTATCCCCTCCCCTCTGATTCTTTACCCGTTATTCCTTTTGCAAGCCCTACCATAGCAACCTCCGCACTTCCTTCTCCATGTAGTGTTTTTTCCGACCCATCTAGTCATTTTCCCGCCTCCATAACCTGGCCACACTGTCACCCGCCAGTAGCTAGCCATACGGCGTCTCCTGAGCACTAGTCCCGTACCATTCCGCTGTCCATTCTCTCTCCTACCATGTGAAAACGTTTTTGCGAAACGTTGCCGCTTTCCTATTGTGTTTGTGAAGTTCCTGTACACCTTAGTATTCTCCAATGTAAGTATCCTTTTTTCTACCTATGTAAATATATATTAGAGACATGATGGCTATGTTGCTATCTAATTTTAGGAATTGTCTGCTGTACACTAACCTTTAGGTATTACGATGGCAATACATACGACCAAGTATGTAGAATTACGATTCTAGGACTACGGCCAAGTTCAAATCGGTTAAGAAAGAAAACATCTCAAGCATAAGTACCTGGGAAAAAAATAAGAAAAGACCGGGTAAGAACCTCTAGTCTAGGTACATTCCTGGCATTCGCCTATTGAGTTTAATCCAGGAGAAATATTCCACAATAGTTTTAAACGTGAGCAGAGTTTAACTCTACAACGCCTCTGTGCATCTGCATTACGAGCTCGCTGAAATAGTCAATTCTTTGCCTTTACAGCACGTTGAAGCAACAGGTCTTATACTTCGCAATCGCAGTGGGAGAAGGAATGGGGAATGGCCAGGACCTCTATTGAGGGTATCATCCCGGCATTCGCTACGTCAGGTGTAATTGTCAACACTGTTGGGAACTCAATTTTACTTCACATTTTGAACTAAGCACAGTTTGCCTGTTTGACACCCAAAAAAGTGTATTTGTTTTCTCCAACCAATCGGCCCAAATTTACAGCTCGAATCTCCTTAACGAAAAGCAGTATTTTCCACAGAGGCAAGTTTTACGTTCCTCTCATCTCACTCTATGGAATCTAATACAGTGTTTCACTCGCTCTCGCCTGCTACTTTTTTAAAAAATAACTTTCAAACTAATGGACGAAATTCAGTGCAATTTGATACGGACAAACACATTTGAGAAACAATGTCTTCTTAACTATTTTTTTTTAATTTTATTTATGGCTTTTAGGCATCTAAGGCTTAGGTTGGGATACGGGAGGGGAAAGGAATCAGGAATATGTCGGCCAGGGCCTATGTTGAAGGTGCCATCCCGGCATTTGCCTAGTGTGACTGAGGAAAATCCTCAGTCAGGATGGTCAACCGCTTGGATCGAACCCACGATCTCCCAAATGATACGCCGGCGAGATCAACACTCTACCTTTGAGCTACGGCGGTGTGGTCTTCTTAATAAGCATGAGGTTAAAGTGGTCGTCATCAGCATCAAGACATGTCTGTATTCGCCTCTCCATGTTACGGAAGGCTTTTACCAACATATCGGGAGTTACAGCCTCATTTTCTCGCGGAAGGTTTTCTTGCAGTTCAATGAGAGAGTGGTGTGACACGATACATTTTCCCTTTCAACATGCCCAATAGAAAGAAATTTGGTAGGATAAGGTTAGGTGACCTTCAAGCGTGAATATCTTTCGTCAATGGAGAGGTTTCTGCAAGTATGCCTTGATGCACATGAAGACCACTTTCAACGCTTGCTTCTCATACACCAAAATAAGTCACTCAAATTTCCATTAGTTTGAAAGTTGTAAGGAAAAAGCAGGGGCTGAGTGATTTGATTCTTGGATTGCGGCAGAGTGAGAGTTTGGGTCGAACCAACAATGTGAACGCACGATGTAGCAGACACACGCTTGCAGGATGACATGAGAGGAGCTTTGATGTACAATGTATGCACGTTATTAAAGGCTTTGTCTACCTGATACAACTTTTTTTATTCGTATTACACAAACATTTAAGAAAAAATCAAGTCTTCTAAAACCCACACTCAAAACTATTTCTTTTTCTTCTTGTCTTTTTAGTATTGTATGAATATTTATATGCATGCATGTACAAAATATGTAATCAAAATTCAGTGTATGTGGAGAACTCCTCTTACCTTTCATACAGCAGGTCTTCCCAAGTCTTTGTACAGCGAAATCGATCGCACTTATCACAATAATTAATGCAATTGGTCAGTTGACGAAGGGTCGTCAGTAACTTTTCATCAAAACTGAGATAAGGCCCATCATTATATGTATTTTTATTCCACGTAAGTTCATATGTATGGGTCTTACTTATTCACATACGAGACAGTGCATTTCCCGAAACGATGTATCCTGAAAGCGCTCCAAGAATTATTTTTATAATTATTTATTTCTTTAGTGAAATCGTTGACGAATTGTTATTGGGAAGACTTGTGTGAAAGGTACGAGCAGGTGAAAAGGGTAGTTGGCGAGGCATTACCTACAGTGTTGTATGGAGTGTAAAATCATTAAAAGATCTCATTTTCATTCACACTTACTCTACCCATGCTGGTAGCTAGAGCATACACCTATCACGTGTCAGAAGGATGACCTCTCACGGCTAGCACTCTTCCGAGGGCAGGGAAGAGGAAGCAGCACCCATGGACCTTGTCTATATAATATACCGGCATTCGCCTAATGAAAATTAGGAAAATCTGAAGTCAGTGTGGTCACCTACAGCAGAAGCCGAACCTGTGTGGCTTCTTGGTGCCAAGCCGAGGTTCGAAAACATAATCACTAGAGCACGGGGTTGGGTTTCTTCACCATAAGTGATATCAATCAGCAGTATTATTGTAGACTGATGTTGACTATTAACAGAATATTATTTTCTTCTTCTCATAGCTTGTGCAGGAAGAAATACCACTCGACTGAAGGAATTTGGTCCACTGCAAGGGGACAATCAACCAGGAAACTTAACGCACTGCAGCTGTTTGATGCCCAATGGTCTGCATTTTTCTTCAGGACTCAGGAATATGTATTTTAAAAAAACGAACTGTATATCCCCATGCACAAGAATAATGAAATGTACACAGTAATGCTGTAAAAACATAAATTATTGTAAAAAATATATTGGTAATACCAACAATTTTTGTACATATATCATTAATGTGCCAATCAAAAATGTATTTGCACTTTATATTACGGATACTTTCGTATATTTTTTACGAAAATGTTTTTTTAAACATTGTAAAAAATTCATCTAGAAAGCCACAAATAATTTGATAAGTTGTCAGAAAGTTCATTGCAATTTGCTTAATTTATCTTGTTTTGCCTTTTAAAACTTTGTACATTGAACTGATAATTGCAGATCTCATAATTTTGTCACATTGCCGTGCGTGTCTAATGTAGTCAAATAATATCTCAAAAGTTACCAATTTACAATTTACATGTTCCTTCCTCCCCCCACAAAAAAAAAATGTACTCCTTACCGTATAACGTACTTGTAAACAACCAATATGACCATGACAAATCGAGCTTTCTTTATTATGTGATTACTACAATTAATGTTCTTAGTTTTATTTCAAGTTTTGAATATATCTCTACAGTGCCTGTATTTATTTCTCAAGTTACAAAACCACCTAATATTTTTCGCTAGTTCTTGTGAAGCTCAACGCTATCTTAAGGATTCTGTCCTATTCATCTATATCTTACACGTAATCACGTATGTTTGATGAATTAAAATTAAAATATTTCAATAGCTTCGTGAAAATGCTGAACATAGAAATGCACTTTCTGTATTTCTTGAGAATTTGAATTGAATTTATTTTAAGGCCTTTAGGCACCTATGGCTCAGGCCGTATGGATGATGATGATGGGTTGAATTGGTGGAATGAAACGGGAGAACACCGAGAAAACCCACGCACACGGTATTTGTCCACCACATGGCATGAGCAGGGATCGATCCGACAGCCCCTAGCACCAGAGGTGAGCGCTCTACCAACTGAGCCACCGTGGCACCGTATTCCTTGAGAATATTTTGAAATTTTTTGAAAATTTCCACCCAAAAAACTACGGACCTAAAAATTTAGTTGTGTTGTTATTAACTTGAGTTATGAAATGCAAAGGGTAAATAGAGTTTCCTTATCGCCTTTATCTTTACTCTAGTAAACTTTATTAAAAAAAAAAAAAAAAAAAAACATTCTATATATAAAGGTATTAGAGAAAAAGTGAAGTTTACCGTGTACGATATTTAACTTGTGGACGTTACGAGTCCTGAGAACACAAATCGTTTTCTTGAAAGGGTAAAATTGTGAACGTAAATATTCGAAATTCGTTTTTTTTTACCAAGGTAACAAGACAGGTATACAGAATGTATGCGAAAACATAACCACAAATTATAAGAGGTACTGTAATGTAAATGCAAAAACAGCATTTAAATATATTTAAAAAAAAAAAAAGAAAAAAGATTATGTAACTCAAATTCGAATTGACACATTAAAAAACAGGCAAGTAATAACACGACAGTTAGAACAAAACTTTCAACCAACTATAAGGGTTTCTGTGCAAATTGTGTTTACCACACAAGCACACATCATAAAACTTATCTGATCGTTGAAAGTTATGTTTTTTTTTTCTCCAACATGTCTGCATACAATATTATCAGACTATTACTACTGTGCGCAACCAAATGTGATAGTGAGACTTTCTATTAAAAAAAAAAAAAAGAATCAAAAACTATCTTGTATTTTATACCAGGATATTTATGTAGCCATGTGATTTTGTGTGTGGTGAGAGTTCGAATGTATGTATATATATATATTAAATATAAGTGTGTCTGTATGTATATAGATACTCCTTAGAGTCTTGTGAAACGTGTTCCGTAATTAAAAAAAACACGTAGTTTCAATTACATTTTATGAGATGTACTGGCAACTTGGTTCCATGGATCAAATATAAGAATAGCTAACGTCATCTTACGACAATACAATGAACTACCACTACTCACATGGTACTGTTATCTATAGGGGAACATGGGAAATCGCAGAGCTCAGACTTATTTGTTTTAGTACCAGATGACAGCAAAGAAACCTTCGTTACGGGGCAGTAAAATAAAATTAAAAAAAAAAAAGGAAATAACCATTATTTTCGATGCCTCATATACAGACAATTTTCACTAAAGCCATGGTGAAAAGATTTGAAGAGAATATATTTCCTTAAAACGTATTCATGGCCTTTTAGCCATGAAGGAAAGAGTGTATCCGATGTTTCGGAGAGATAGTTTTAAAATCTAGGTCGTAAGTCAGATGACAGGTTGAGTGTATCCACACTGCTTCCACTTTACGCTAAAATAATTAAGTTGGCTATTCTTAGTATTCCTTGATTGATGCTGCGGTCTAAGTCCGTCTCGATCTGGGGGATGACGTCTCTCAACGAGCACAACTTCTGAGAAAACATGGGAAACGGCCAGAAGCCTAAGTACTATGTCGGCATTTGTTTGGTGCGACAGGAAAAATACAGTCAGGATGGATGGCATCTCCAGTACTCCGCGGGAGCTCGGTTGACATCTCTTGTAGGGTCAAAAGAAAAAAAGTATTCGTTCATAACTTTTGAATGAATGCACAAATCGAATTGTTCACTCTTTTTAGTTCCTACACTGAAAAGCATTCTTTTAAAATATGGAGTCTTTCAGATAATATTACTGATTTTTTAAAAAAAATATTGACTGTTGCTGGCAATTCTCTCTCTCACAGGGTTTTCCACGACTGGTATGAGCAGTAAATTGTTTCAATTGAGAAAGCAATACAGGGAGCAGTGTAACGTATTGATGAAAATAATAAGAAAAGTAATAGAAACAACCATCAAACATTATCGAACAAGATATTTCAATAATGAAATACATCTTTGAATTAGGTTTAATAAACGCTCTATACTTAAGAACATATCTACAGAAAACGAAATTTATCTAAATTTCATACTCGCTTATTGATCAAACAGTTTTTGTGTATTTTCAGTTTTGATCTATCCATCCATAGCTGGTTTCCTGTTTTATACGTTGTGTTAATTGCAAATGGATCAACAGTATATTAAGTTTATTTTTCTTGTATTTGAAATATGGATCAAGATTATTTTTCTTGTATTTGAAATACGGATCAAGATTTTTTTCTTGTATTTGAAATATGGATCAAGATTATGTTTCTTGTATTTGAAATATGGATCAAGATTATGTTTCTTGTATTTGAAATATGGATCAAGATTTTTTTTCTTGTATTTGAAATATGGATCAATACATTAAGATTATTTTTCTTGTATTTGAAATATGGATTAATAGCCCATTAAGATTATTTTTCAAGTAAAAAACAATGATAATACGGTAAAATGGACATTTCTGCATTCCAACCGTAACGGGAACTACTAACGCTATGGTAAATATGTCTTATTCATCAAAGGAACATGGTTATATGTCGTGGAAATACTTCAAATAAGATTAAAATTATGAACAAGGACAGACAGAGAGAGAGAGACCAATCTACGTACCAAGCTTTCTTTAATTATCTGTTAAATGTTGACCAAACAAAAAAGAACAAGATTACATCATGCATTTTAAAATATGAATCGTAGAAATCCATCTGTATTTAATGTTTCCGTAATGAAAATGTACGGGCAAAATCTATATAAAATGTATTCAGAAATTGGTATTTGTTGAGCTTTGCTTTGCTGGTTTCTTTTGTCTAGAATAGCTGGATTGTTGCATGTTTTGTTGTTGTTTTTTTAGACATGTTATTATCAAGAATTGTAGTATTTATGTGAGGAATCATTTTTTGTAAAGTGTATTTATATATCTTTTTTTCAGAGTACATAAACTCTATGATACTGAAATGAAGCACTGCTTTTTCTTGTTTTAATATCCATACCATCAAAATATGTTTATACCCAAAGCGAAACATGCAGGTCTACAGAAAAAAAAGTATACAGCGCTTGGATACTTGTGAACTTTTTCACCCCTTTCCACCAGTACGGTCACGTGCGTCTTGTGAGTGACGGGGTGTCAGAAGGTCAGACTGGCATCGAAAATAGGACACGTTCTCAAGCGCAGTTTAATGTACTTGCCAGGTTTGGGAGGAGGAAGCTGAATGGGTCCGGTTCTGGTCAGGATCGTGCTGAATGCGGTCTGCCGTAGACAATATTAAGACCTCTCGACCATTGGATGCGGAAACCCGCGAATTGCGTGTTACGATGAATACGCGGGTCGATTGGGCATCGTCCATGAGCAGCGACGCGTTCGTCAGTTTCCGTGCGACCTGCGAAAAAGCACCCTGAAAACTGCAATTGTTTATTTCGACAAATCGTATTTGGATACTATTTTGACGAGTTCGAGTACGTTTTAGGCTTTTCATGCAGAAGACTAAAATTATCAAGCACACTTTAAGGGGAAAAAAAATGGTTTTTGTTCGAATACTCTATGATAAATGAGTCCGGAGATATTACATTTTCCGTAAATGTCTGCAAGAACAAATAGTGGCATGCGCTGCAATATAAAAGTACCCGCCATTAATTAATTAGTTGGTATAAAAATAAAATAATACACGTTTTAAACTATTCTTATACAAGTGATATAAATATAATTGAAAGGCTCAAGCAACCAAGCTGGACGATTTCACATGGATTGACCCAAATTCCAGTTGCATTTTTGACCAGTGTTTCCACTACCTTAGAAGCAAATACACAACACTTTTTTCTTATCATAGGCAACCATGTTATCAAGTAATATACCAAAGCTCATTTAGCTGCGTACTACCCCAAATTACGAAAACTGGGGGGTCAAAGTTATCAAAAAAGTTTGCATACATTTCGCACGGTTTTGCATTTCTTTGCACAATTATGTGCGAACACATTACATATTTAAAAAAAAGGCCATTCCAACAGTTTTAATTTGACACCTGGTTCAACCTCATACCTCAAACGGAGATATTAATTATTTTCGGCCTTGAGGCACAGTAGCAAATCATCCGAGATGGTGGCTAACCCCTAAATTTTGAGCCCCTGTAAAACCGAAACTACTGAATTTTAAAAATTTAATCTTTCGGGAATCTCAGTTTCTCATTCGGCCCTATCACATTGTTAAGTTTAATCAAAATTAAAAAAAAGGGGGCCCCCCCCCCCCCCCATTTTTTTTTTGTCGTTTTGACATGGAATGACCCAAGTAAGATATTTCAGTAACATTCATTAGCATTATTTTCTAAATACTTGGATTTTTTTATTAAAGTTATTAAGGATGTATCGCATGTCATGTGGAAGTAGCTGAAATGCTGCCTGTTATTTTGTAATTCATTCCATAGGTGCGAAAATTTGACAAACTGCTTTTTTTTTTTTTTTTTTTTTTTTAATATCATTTCCACACTTCTTCCGTTTTCTTTGGTGCCTTTTTCTTTCATACCAGAGGTGTTTCAAAAAGTATAGAGATAACAAATGTCATTTGCGAGTGCCATGGTCTGCGAACTACTAATTCGGACGAATAACATGCAATTCGCAAGTTTCCGCATCCATTGGACGAGAGACTTGCAACACGATGGAAGTCGTCACTCTTTTCCCAATGAGTAATAAGTAAGGTATGATAGAAATTTTGAAAGTAAAATCACTGAACATTTTACACGGTTACAAAATTTTAATTTGCCTTAAAAAAAAAAATCAACGTTTTATTCTCCTTATATTGTTATAACAACAACGAAACATTCAATTCAAAGCTGTTAAAAACGTAGCTAGTCTGTTTGTTGGAGTTGGGATCACAGCTTTAGAATTCTTCTTAGCATTCTCAGTCAAAACCATGTATTTCAGTGTTAGAAGCCTTTCATGCCTTTCTTTACGTTTCACTTCCTCAGCAGTCAATCTGACGCGAGTCCTTGCCTCCTTCTTCAATACACGCAGATGATCTTGACCGAATACTCTCTTCTTTTCCGTTTGTTCCTTTTTTGGCTCCCCCACGGAACGATATTTACCAATATTACTCCCACTGGGTTCCGCTGAAGATGATTTATTTCCGTGTGAACGACTTTCAAGTCCTGCTAACGCTTTCGAGAGTTGTCTCTTCTTCGTTGAGGACATCAGTGAATTGTCAGGGTTGGAAAAAACACTTGGAGAAACAGCCGACATATTTAGTCCTGCAAATGGGTCTTGAGATTTTCTTTTCCTCTTCACAGAGGATTCCCTACGTAAGGACTCATCTGGAAACTTGCTCTCCTTCCAAGGTTTTTCCATAGCAATAACAGTTCTCTTCTTGCAGTGAGGACATTGCATTACCTGGAACGAGACACCAATAACAAAGTCAAGGATATCTTTTACAAAATAATTCCTAAATTATCTAAAGGCCAATTATACAGAACCTAAGGTCTACAAAGTACATATCCTAGATATAGCATGTGGCAGACATTTTACACTAGGAAATAACAAAAAAGAAACTATAAAATGAACAAAAAATAAATATACAGTGAAACTTCCGAATAGCGCACACATTTGAGCCCTAAAAATCTATCCGCTGTTTCGAAATACACAATGAAACTTCCCTTTAACGCTCATAAGAAGTTGAAATAAGAAAATGTCGTACAAACTGATTGAATGTACGGTAGTTGGTACTATGCATTAATGCAGTACAGTGAACATACATAGGTAACAGAACTGCAGTACAGCGTCATAATGACGCAAGCAGGACAATTGAATTGAAATAGTTATTTAGGCAATTATGGCTCAGGCCAAAAGTAGCACAGCATTGCCAGTTTTAAATACAACAGTACAGTAGAAGTCCGATAGACCGGTATCCAACAGTCCGGAACGCCCGATTGTCCGACACCGTCCCAGTTTTTTTTTTTTTTTCCTCTTGTAAACGCTTGTGAAAGACAGTTGAAAGCGCTTGGCGCGGTTCGGAACCACTCGGAAGTGTCCACTACGCGTCTGCTACTGTTAAGACGCAATCAGCATTGTTCGGAATCAATCGGAAGCGTTCGGACTTTACTCGGCTTTCACCATACACAGGTTGAGTTCATTGTTTTGATGATTAATTGCGAGCGGTTTTCGCCAATTTTTCTTGCGGAGTACTGTACTGTAGCTGTTGTTTTGTGCCCTTTAACTGTGACTCTGTACGTACAGTACGAACGACGTTTTGCGTGGACCGTATTACAGTAGTGAACGTAAATATCAAAGTGACCTGTGGAAGATTTATTGACATTGAAACAGTGTCAATGCTCTCGAAACCGAAACCTTCTTCAAGTTCTAAATCAAGAGAGAAACGTAAGCATTTTTTTAAGTCAAAGTAAAAACAGTACAGTACATGTAAACTAAATGTGTTGAATAAAAATTTGGTACTGGCCTAATTTTGAACTGAAGTTATTAACCTAATGATTCTGCTAATCAACATTTTACTGCACAACAACGTGTTACAGCTGTTTTTGCTGTACGGCTCAGCCTATACCAGTAGTATAAGAGGTACAGCCCGATAGTCCGGCATTTTCGGTAATCCGGCAACGTGCCGGACTATCGGACTTCTACTGTATTTTTGTTTTCACTTGAGGTTGTTACTAGTTTCGTCCTCGTTACTGCATTTTGTTATTCTTGTGTGAATTGGTTATTCTTGTTGTCAAGCATCCTAAGAACCCGCGACTACACTTAGCGATCTTGAAAAGGGGAAGAGGTTAAAAGTTAAACTTTCATTTGTCTTCTCTACTTCCCGATAAGACGATGATTCACGTCTGAAATTATCTGAAGCAAAGTTCATAAAGGTAGGTGAACGTCAGGAGGGTTAGTTAGTGAGCGAAATCTTATTAAGAACTATATCTTTTCTAAAGGAAAAAAAATATATATAGTTATACAAACCTTTGAGTAGGTCTATTTCTAATTATACATATAAAGAAATTCATGCTACCTATCCGAAAAATTTCATGTTACACCAGGTTAACAACACTGATTACCCGGTGATATCATGTTTTCACCCCTGATATCCACCATGTTGTTAGAAATAAATTTCCGGAAACGCGATTTTCATTCAATGCGTCGCTCTTGATTTATTGAGAATTATTCGTTTTCTTCCCATTGTTAGTCGTAGACTTTAGGCTCCAAGTTGGAAACGCTGTATCTCCAAAACGAAGCGGAATTTCAACCATGTTCATAGGAACTTTTTTTTTTTTTTTTTTTTTACTTGTTTCGATGTCGGGAACCACCTCCCGAAGCTTTTCCCTGTGGGCTTCTTACATCGTATATATATATAAGATGGTAGAAAAGGAGGTTACATATTATAATACCAAGACAGGTGTACACGAACTTCACAAGTACAACAGAAAAGCGGCAGCGTTTCCCAAAGGCATTTTCACATGGTAGGAGAGAAATGGACAGCGCGGACAGGTGCGGGACTTTTTTAAACGATACGCCATTTTGCCAACTGATGCTGGGTAACAGTGTGGCCAGGTTATGGAGACGGGAAAATGACTAGATGGGTCGGAGGAAACACCAAATGGAGAAGAGAGTTCTAAGGTTACTAGGAGTAGGTAAGGGGCTTCCTGAAGGAATAAGAGGATATAGGATCAGAAGGGGGGGGGGATAATAATAAAGATGAAGGGGTAAAGAAGAATAAAGAAACAAAATTGAAAAATATGATAACAGTGAACTAGAGGCCGAACGAAGAAACTGCGCTGCAGGGTTTATTTATTTATTTCATGTCTTCCATTATACTAGCGAGGTTAGGACCATTCTCTTACACCTAACTGGTAAACTAACTTACAACAATAGCTGATTAAAATACATTACATTAGAACAAATAGAAATAAAAATAATTCTACTATATATAAACAGAAAAAAATATATCCATAACATCATATAAGGAAATATTTACGCAATATCACACACAACTGCACGCATATATACATGTACGCAATTCATACTTGAAAGATATAATATAGTTAACTAATAAATTATAATACAAATGCTACAAGTGAGTTAAGTGGTACCTGGTAGAGAATGGGTATATTATATGTTCATTGTTCCATAAACAGTTTTTGGTATCCGACTTAAATTTCGATTTTGATCCTATATTGCGAATGCTAGGAGGTAGTTTGTTCGATAGAAGAATATTGGCGGGTATGAATGATTTGCTATAATAATTATCCTGGAATTGTGATGCCTGCCTTAAATTACTGCCTCTCCCTTCTCACATACTGCTTTCTACTATAGACGTTACTTCCTTGTATACCAACATTCCTCATGCTTATGGCTTAGCAGCTTTGGAATTCTTCCTTAACCAGAGACCCAAACCTCATAACCCAACCACAGCTTTCCTTCTTAACCTGGCCAACCTAGTTCTCACATGTAATAACTTCACCTTTGACGACAAACACTACCTTCAGATCCAAGGCACAGGCATGGGTACGAGAATGGCACCTTCTTATCCTAATCTGTTTATGGGCAAGCTCGAACATGATTTCCTGCAAACTCAGCCCTTGACCCCACTACTTTGAATAAGGTTCTTGGATGATATCCTGATGTCAAGGACTCATGGTGAAACCAGTCTCAACACATTCCTGGAACAACTTATCCAATTCCGTGTTGTCCAGTTCACTTGGTCCATCTCTAACAAAAGAATCACATTCCTTGACGTGGACATCCCTTTAGAAAACTACACCATCAATACTTCCATATAACACCTACCAACCACACAATATTTACACTACTTAAGTTCCCACCCTTAACACACCAAGAAAGGGATTCCTTTCTCCGTTTGCCCTCAGAGGACAACGCCTGAATTCCACCACCTCTGCTACTGAAACTTACAACCAATGCCTCCAGGAGGCTCTAGTCAATCGTGGCTACCCACCTAACCTTGTAATCCAACAGATTTGCCGTGCATCCTCACACATTCACAGCCCACTCAAACCTCCAACCCACCGGCTCTTATCACCCAGTTCCATCCTAAACTAACCAAGGTCAAACAAATCCTACACTCTCATTTCCACATTCTCCAATCTGACCCAGACACAAGATCAGTACTTCCCACCAAACCGAGATTAGTTTTTCAGCATCCCCCTAACCTTAGAAACATCTTGGTCCGTACAAATCCTTCCTCGCCACCACCCCAAACCGGCGGCCATACATGCAAGAGACCCAGATGAAGGACCGCTCCATTTTCATCACTTCTTCCACACTGCTAGTGGCCGGTACACCCTAAATCCCAAGGGGACATGCCACATCTCTAATGTAATATAAATCCTAACCTTCAAGTTCTGTGATGATGCCTTTTATGTGAGATAAACAGGTTGTAGTCTCAACATATAACCATCGTCACTTCTGTACTATCAACAAACCAGATGCCTCAGTCTCTTCACACACCGAGTCTCACAACACCAATTTTGATCTATCTTTCCTGGTTGCCATAATCCACATTTTACCCCCTACGACCAGCACCTCAACACGAAGTCTGTGGGAGGGCGCCTTTATTCATGGTTTAAACGCGAAAAAGTATCCTGGCCTAAACCTTCAGTAACTCTAAAAGGACCGTTTGCTCTGCATTTTCAACACTTTTCCTCCCACAATTCCATCCCGTACTTACACGCTGTGCAGTTGACAATTGTACCACGCGCTATATAGCAGTCAATTGTTCTGTAAACTTGATGCATCGTCCGCTATGTGGTGCCACTGTCGTCTTCGTCTTTTGTTCGATCTACATGTGTTCCTCTTTTCCTCTACAAGCAAGAATACGGTCGTAAAAACCGAAATATCAAGAACTGTGTATATTGTGTACGTTTGTTCTCCTATGGAGCAAATATTTTTTATCAAATTTGTCTTATATATATACATCAGGCAACATGGCGACTCCTTAGTATCAGTCCTATATGTCCATTATCTCGTCTTTAATGTGAACACGCTTCAAGAAACAATGCAGCTTCTCTGTGTTTGTGTATGCCCTGTTGCTATTCTATACGGTAAGTGCTTTTTTCTATCGCCCTACATATATATATATATATCATATTCAGCCGTTTTCTATCCACTGCTGGATGAAGGTCTCCCCCTTTTCTTTCCACATATCTCGGTCTGCTGCTATTCTCATCCATGTAGCTCCTGAAAAACGCTTTATTTCATCTACCCATCTTACATTTGGACGTCGTCTCGGTCGTTTCTTTTCTCTAGGAATCCAATGGAGTACATTTGTCGTCCACCTTCCATCTGTTCGTCTAGCTATGTGACCGGACCATTTCCACTTCAACTTCTTCGCTGTCTTGATTACATCCTCTACCTTTGTTTGTGCACGAATCCATTCATTTCTCTTCCTGTCCCTCCTGGTTATTCCTAGCATGCACCTCTCCATTGCTCTTTGTGTGACTCTCAATCTTTGAGTCGTTTGCGCATTCAATGTCCAAGTTTCACAGCCGTACATCATTACAGGTAAGACACATTGATTATAAACTTTACGCTTCAGACACATTGGAAGTTTGCTTTTGAAAATAAAGTGTAGTCTTCCAAACGAATTCCACGCCATTTTACATCTTCTATTTATTTCACCAGTCAACTTTGCATCCGATGTTTTAAGCTGGCCTAGGTAAACATACTCATCAACTATGCCTATTGTCTCTCCGTTAATCTTCACTTCCTTCTTTTTAGCATGTTGGTTGTATATGACCTTTGTTTTACTTAAGTTCATTTTAAGGCCTATTTTCGAACTCTCATTATTCAGTTCTTCCGCATTTGAAGCAAACAGGACTATATCATCAGCAAAATGTAGGTGATGAAGATATTCGCCATTAATTTTAATTCCAACTTCATCCCAGTTTAAATTTTGAAACACTCTCTCCAGGACCGCACAAAACAGTTTTGGAGAAACTGAATCTTCTTGCCTTACCTCCTTTCCAACTTTAAAATTTTTCACTTTCTTGATGTAGTCTAATGACAGATGTGGCAGTCGAATAAATGTTTCGCAGTAGTTTGATGTACGCATTTTCGATGCCTTGATGTTCAAGTGTTTTAAGTACTCCTGCCAAGGAGACCGAATTGAAAATTTTTTCAAAATCTATGACTCCCAAACATAGTGGAAGTTCATATTCATTAGTCCTTTCCATAACTTCATTCAATGTTTGTATGTGGTCCATTGTGCTGAATCCACGACGAAATCCGGCTTGTTCCCTTCCCTGGCTAAAATCCAAGTCCCGTTCAATACGATTCAAAATAACTTTGGTGAACATTTTGTATAAAATTGACAGTAAACTAATTGGTCTGTAGTTTTCCACACGTTCATTGTCCCCTTTCTTGTACAACAAAATTATAACAGCATTATTCCAGCTTCTGGGTATTTCTCTGTTCCTCAGGCACACTGAGAATTATATATATATATATATATATATATATATTTAATTCTTAATTTCCGTTAGTAGATGTCACACACGGGAGGGACATCTTCGCGAATTTGGGAAATATTCTTTAAACACATGTGACACTATTTTTGTCCATAGCTGTACTATCTTATCTGTGAAAGTGATTATTTTTCTTCTGGGAAATCAATGTTAAAATGCTGACAGGAAGAAAAAAAAATTGTTAAGATAAACCAATGATTGGTGGAAGGAATTTAATATTAGATTTCTCGTATTCAAGGACCTAGACCACTTACCAATTGCGACCACGCCCGAACACACTAGGGGCACCCCTCAACCGTTTTCGTCGCTTCAGTAAAAGATTCTCTCGTTTGGAGAAAATGGTAAAGGTCGTATTCACGTCGGGTTGAAGAGTGTTCCCTACAGTGGGTCAGTGTGTGTGCCTATCTAGGTGTAGTCCTTGTCCCAGAAAACTTGTTGGTATAAAATGGGGGGGGGGGGGCAGATGGAACTTTTAGCACTTATACACTGGCATGTATAGAACACGAAAATACATGATAGACATTTAAAAAAGGTAGCTATCCAAGATGGCGGCCGACGCTATTTATTAAAATAAACATATCTCGGCTCCGAGTTATCCGATTTTTATCATTCTTTTTTAAATGAAAGATAATGTTATTAGCTACATTTTTGTTTATGACCAATATATTCGTAAATCTAATAGTTTTTCAGTTAAAGGTAAAAAAGTTTCATTTTAGCCTAAAATATTTTCTTATTTAATATTTTACTTTGAAACGACTGGTTTTAGATAAACCTATGTCCTTACACAAAATATAGCGTGTAACTCAGGCTCTAATTTTAAAAAAGATCAATTAAATCCGACAAATATAACCAGATATGGACAATTGATTGAAAATTTCTGCAATACGAGTTGGCATTAATGCGTGTAGAAGCTACACGATGATTTGGTATAAAACGGGGGGACCAGATGGAACTTTCAGCACTTGTACACTGGCACGTATAGAGCACGAAAATACGTGATGGATATTCCAAAAATGTAGCTATCCAAGATGGCGGCCATTCAAAATGGTGGCTAACGCCAATTTTCAATGCTACATTTATCAGTATCGCATTTTTCGGCTCTGAGTTATCCGATTTCGATGGTTCCTTTTTAAAGTGAAAGATAATTTCTTTGACTTCAATGAGCAATATTTTCATAAATCTAATATTTTTTTCAGTTAAATATAAAAATGTAAATTTAAATTTTTATTTAATATTTGACTGAGGCAGATTTTTGGTTTAGGCGAAAATTTCTTTCCAAAAAAGGAGGAAAAACAATTTTTTTTTGCATAATATTTTCTAAAAAATGTTAGAAAACTATTATTTTTAGATAAATCAATGCTTTTGCAAAAAAAACACTGCTTTTATTTGAAGAAAAGAGCAATAATACGCTAATTAATAATCTGAACCAGAGCAATTACTGCGTATTTCTATAACAACTGCAACGCAGATGGCAAGTACAACAGTTTCTGGTGCAGATACTCTTGCGATCCAATTGATGCATAGTTTTCCTTCGCTGTGCTTTCTCCATTCTTGTTCTTCAGCCTCTGGCATACTTAAGAGTGTTTTCTATCTAAATCTAAATCCATATCTAAATCCATATCTGGAAATTTGCGCGTTCCAATGTATCCTTGCATGATGGTAGTTAGCAACTGTCAACGTCATCTGCCTTTGGATGTAAATAATTTCATCGCAGCTCATTGGCACTTCCAGTTTCTATTTTCTTGGAATCCATGTCACAAATAAATTTTTAATTGTCTTGAATAACTCATCTGGATCAGTTCACTCGATTCCTAGGCTTCTGAATGTTGTGACATTATTTTGTGCTGTTCCAGGAAACCTTCTAATCTTTCTTTGTCCTGCAAATGCATTTACACTGTCACAGCCTGACATGAATGGAATCTTATTACAGCTGATGCTACTTCTTAATAAATTTCTGAGACACTTTGGCCAATATAAAGTACTTTCAGTTAGTTTCTAACGCCTATCACAATGCATTTACTTGCTTTAACCTGTTTGTACAGTACAACAGAAAACCAAACTTATTATTAGTGATTTCTTAGGTCCAGATTATCGGATATTATTACCCTTTTCTTAAAATAAAAGTATATATTAAAAAAAGCATCTTTTGAATTTAATTTTAAGACCCTTAGGCAACTTTGGGTCAGACAGGACGGATGATGAGATGAGTTGGTGGATTAAAGAAACTGGGAGGAAACGGGAGAAGCCCGAGAAAAGCCACGCATACGGTGTTAATCCACCACAAAGTCCATATAGCAGGAGCAGGGGTCGAACCGACCACCCCTAGCATCAGAGGTGAACGCTAAACCATTGACCCACCGCGGCCCAGCAGAATTTTTAAAGCAAATATTGATCTAAAAAATATAGTTTCCTAATAAGACCTTAAATAATAAAATTAAATATATATATATTTCGTGTATTCACACTTTTTCAATTAGAGAGCGAAGTTCACGTGTTCACAAAGTACAAGTTTGAAGAGACAGTGGCGACACGTAGCGGACAAAGCATCAAAACTGGAGAACAACTGACTGTTGTAGCGTACTGTCCGCTACGTCTCGCCACTGTCTCTTCAAACTTGCACTTTGTGAACTTCGCTCTCTTCCTGTATACTTGAAAAAGTGTGAATACACGAAATATATTGACTTTTTTTTATGTGTACATGTGTGATCTAATGAGAAAGTAAGCTGTATTATTCTCTTTCTCCTTCATTTGTCTTAAATTTACCTTAAATTGCCTTCCCGGGTTTCATTTGTACTAGTTACACACACACACACACACACACACACGCACACACATATATATATATATCATGTAGCATCTACACGCATTAGTGCCTAAATAATGCTAACTTGTATTGCAGAAATTTTTTAAACAATTGTCCATATCTCTGGTTATATTTGTCGAATTTAATTGATCTTTTTTTTTTCTTTTTTTTAAATTAAAGCCTGATTAATTGAAGCTAATTTTGTGTAAGGACATAGGTTTATCAAAAACCAGTCGTTTCAAAGTAAAATATTAAATAAGAAAATATTTTAGGCTAAAATGAAACTTTTTTACATTTAACTGAAAAACTATTAGATTTACGAAAATACTGCTGATAAAACAAAAATGTAGCTAATAAAAGTATCTTTCATTTAAAAATAGAATGATCGAAGTCGGATTAGGGCAGAGATATGTCGATTTTAATAAACAGCGTCGGCCGCCATCTTGGATCGCTACGTATTTGGAATATCTATCATGTATTTTCGTGCTCTATACATGCCAGTGTACAAGTGCTTGAAGTTTCATCTCGTCCCCCCATTTTATACCAAATCATCGTTTTTTGGCTTCTGGGACAAGGACTAGTGCTGGAGTACGGGAAATCTAGCATTAAATTGCTTCCAGTGATATCTGCGTCATCTTAACAATTCTTTCTCCTTGCAGGCATTTTAACATTAATTTCGCATATCGCTTTCACAACGGTTGATAAGACTGGAGGAAATGCAACAGCCGGAGTGTCGGAAAGAGTTTGTTTTATGTTGATGGGATGCTCGAAAGTCCAGACCGGGACCACAAATGAAACAGGATCTGCAGCAAATGGAACAGGTTTACGGGGAGGGGGCTTCAATGGGTCCAGTTCTGGTCAAGATCATGTACAATATCGGGGGTTTTCGGTAGACTATTTCAGGGCATACGGGGAAAGCTCTTTCAGACTTGGGCTGGGATTTCGCCATGATTCTCAGTTGGGGGAAGGGGGGGGTAAAGTCAACATTGGGAAAGTGTAAGTGGAGTTTTTAAGGTTGGAGGGCGTGTCTGGGAGAATCACAAGTCTCAGGTGACGCAGTCAGGATGGGATGCGCGAGTTTTTTCTGAATCTGAAGGTTAGGATAGGATGGTACTGATTGAGAAGATTGGGAGCTTGGCAGGAAGGTCGGCTGGAGTTTCGGTAATTAGATCGTGTCAAGAATCACACGTCCCCTCTGTCCGTTTTCACTCCCTATTACGTAAGCACGCCTTCGGCTGAAAGTTGCCGAATTTTTCTTTTGTTCGTGAAGAGCATACATATGTAAATGATGAAATAAGAAATTATAAGGTTATTTACAATTTAAAAGACAGAGACAGGCATACGGGAACTTCACACATATGCACAATAATACTAAGGCAACCTTACACGGAAGACGTGTTCAAATAATACGGGAGAAGACGGACAAACAGGACTGCCGATAGGGAGCGGCTGTGTTGACAACTGAAACCATGTAACATTATATATTTGTGAAACTTACAAGTTCATTCGTATTTTTCTCGTATTTCTCCACCAGATTTCTTTCGTATTTGCTCAAACAGTAGGGATTCCTCCGTTTCCTTCGTATCATTTTAGTCAGTTTCTTGGAGAGATGCATCCGAGGTTCAATCTTCCATTTGAATGGTGCCTGAAACCATTTATTGCTGCAGTATTTACACAACATATTTTTCTCCGATGAGGCTCGGGTTGAATCTAGAGAGATTTTGCATCTTAATAGTTCGATTCTTTCCCTAGAAAGAAAAATTAAAATGAAATTAACGGAATATCTCCTCTTATTTAGAATATAAACACAGATACTACAGACTGATTCAATTTCAAATCGTCCAGGCAAGAGTATAATAGTCCCCATCATAGTCGCGGATTTCATTCATATTTTTTTACATGGGATCTACGTGCAAAATTATTAGACCCATATTTTTTTCTTTTTACCCCCCCACAAAAAAAAAAAAAGAATCCTACCGTTTATAGCCTTTCAAAATGCCCGGCCTCAGAACTAGGAAGTAGTTCGAAAAAGCAAAAATTAGGTCAAATTTAAAAGTTTATTATGGAGAAGCTAATGTACTTAGTAGCATAAGCTGAATTGTAGCATAGAAGAAAATAGAGTAGTGTGCTTCAGTAGAGGGTAAAAATTACCCTATTGCTCCAACAGGAATCGCGCAATTAACTCGTAATGCTGCCAACTTTTGAGTTGTTTTTTTTTCTAACTTTAGATAATTTTTTTTCGGTACCCATGGGTCATATGACCATTTACTTCCACCATCACAACGACTTCTATAAGGTCTGTTAAAACTGTAAAGAATTTGCGTTTCTGATCATTACGTCTCAAGTTACAGCGTTACAGATGAAAAATTCATCAAGTCATCATGTTTAAACGCAATTTTCTCAAAAAAAAAAAAAAAACTTTTAAAAATCTGAATTATTTAGTAGTATTTGAGAAGCGTCTAAACATCAATATTTTTTTTATGGTTAGTGCGGCCCGAGCCCATAGCCTTCGCAATTAATATTGAATTTTCGATTTTTGTAGTCGGAGACACTATGATTTTCTGGTTGTTTTAAATTGATTTTAGATCCTATGTACAAACATGGCACCTGTAACACAAAAATGATCAAAAAAGAACGAAATGTGTTCGGCTAACAAAATATCTGTGTTATAGGACGAAGTCAGTGTGTTGTCAGGCCATCACAAAGTTTTAGTTTTCCAAATTACACTAGGTTTGCTTTTCCTACGGAAACAGGCTGCAGGCGTAGTGGAAGTCAATGATATGCACATGAGATATATGTGTTGCTAACTTATGGAGCCATAAAGGGTCAAAGTTCAAAGAAGGGTCCCAATAAGCGAAACAACAAAAGGAAGAACTGAAAATTATGTAGACAGCAGATTAATTTACTTCAATAAGGATACAACGGATGAATAAATGAATAATGATTTAAAGAAAGAAATAAACTTTCATGCAACTTTGGCGCAGATATTTAACACTCGCAACCAAGGTAGGATCACAAAAGTCTATCTAGAAAACTGTCATCAGTTCATGACTATTCCAGTGGCTCCACAGAACAGAAGTATGATGTTGACATACTCGTCAGTCATGTAACGAGCTGCTTACTGTGGTTGCCGATGAAATAATGTCATTTCTTGAACAAGTTTGAACTTGCTGGGCAGAGTTGCCATAGTAACAGTTCTGTTTTTGTTTTTCCTAAAATTTTTGAAGTATTTTATTTGTAATGAGAAATGGATGAACTGAGTATATGCTATTGTGTGTAAGTTAGTAAACATGGTACGTAATACTGAATTGTCCATTTATAACAACCAGAAAATCATAGTGTCCCCGAGTACAAAAATCGAAATTTCAACAATTAATTGCGCAGGTTAGGGGTTCGGGCCGTACTAACGGTAAAAAGAATATTAATGTTCAGGCACTTCTCGACTACTAGTAAGAAAATTAGATTTTTAAAAGGTGGTTTTTTTTGAGAAAATGGCGTCCAAACATGACGACAATGAATTTTTCAGCTTTTCATGACGCTGTCACTTGAGACGTAATGATCAGAAACGCAAATCCTTTACAGTTTTAACAGACCTTACAGAGGTGCTTGTGATGGTCGAAACAAATGGTCATATGACTCATGGGTACCGAAAAAAATTATCTAGTTAGAAAAAATCTCAAAAGTTGGCAACATTGAGAGTTAATTGAGCGATTCCGTTTGGAGCAATAGGGTAACTTTTACTCTCCACTGAAGCAGACACATTTTTCACTAGTTGGCAAACTAGTGGCAAAAAGTCTATCTTTCACTTTTATTTGGGAGGGAGAGGGATAGTTTGAACATTGAATGGAAGTATACATACATGTAACTATTTTCTAAAAAAAAGAATACAATTAATTTATACACAGTTCCAAACCTTAAATATGCTCGGATTAACTATAGTAGTGACGCACCAATTTTTAGAAATTTACAGGAGGAATTGAGATAATTGTGTGATGTCTGAGAATATTAGGGGGGTAAATATTGATGTTTGTAACATTTGAAGTGAATAATGATAAAGTTTTAGTGTGTTTTGAAGATGTTTTAGGACGCACTGCATGTTGTGACGGAAGGAACTATTTTGCGTAGAGTTACAGTTGTCATGTGGAAGGCGGTAAGGCAGTATTGAAATGGCGTGTCTTTGTGATGATTATGACATTTCTTGCGTTATTGTTACTGAATCATATGGAAATGACGAGCGAAAGTGAATTTTGAAAGTGCTAAAGGTTATTTAGCAGAGTATTTATGTAAGGAAAGGAAAAGGCCCCGAAACAATTGTGCACGACTTTCTAATGGAAATTGGGCGAGTTAACACGCCTGTGTGCAGAAGGTAAATGTGAATATGTGTCTAAATATATTTTGTAAAGATACATGACCGCACCTAACTTTACCTGACCTCCACGTTCGTATGTTCATTAATTTAAGATAATTTACGAAAAATAAGGAATTATTAATAATAAATGTGAACATATAAAAATACATTTTGTAATGATACATGACCGTACCTAACTTTACCTAACCTCCACGTTCATATGGTCACTAATCTAAGATAATCTACAAAAAGTGCAAGAAAACAATTGCGTAAACCGCTCGCCTCCCATGAACACGTAATGTGTGTGTTTTAAGTTATTTTGGTTTGGTTTTAGTGATTTTAAAATTGGTGCGTCACTACTATACTAATGCTATATGCTCTCCTATAAAATTCCAATTTTGGACCTACACAATTATTCAGCCAAACCGCCCATATGAAAGGGTTGCGGTAACTTATTCACGTTAGACATTTGTTATTTATGTTATGTAAGTACTGTATTGATCCTAATTTTATTCCTATTAGCACCCTTGTACATAACTTTTAATTCTACCATTTGTGGAGACCAGCTATCATAACTCTGCACGCAAATGGTGGGCCAGTTATATTTTCCCCCTGTCCTATGCTTTGGCCCTCCAGCATAGATAATCTGTGTATAGCACAAACTGTATAAAAAAATAATTACTTACATGAGATTTGCACGCAAACAGAACGGTGCATCAACTGGTAAACTATTTGCTGCTTTTGAAAGAAACTTGATATTTGCATCTTCACCTTCCATAATATAAATTGAGTGAGCGAAATAAACTTCCAATCAGTTAAAGTGCTTGGCACTCTTTGGAATAAATAACAATTAACAAATCATCAACAAATCGAATCGGAAACATCCACATGGCAGTGGCACACACTGTCAGTGCTGCCAAAAGCATATATCTAAAATCCACATAAACAGTACTCGAATTCCACACACTTAAGATACACATACATATAGATTCCGCACGCCATTCTTACCTATGAAAAGCATGAAGTAGAAGTATTAATACATAAGCTCGTAACCAAGTTATTGAAGTTGTGAGGTAGATGAATAGCTGTAGCCTCGGTTTGCAGCGACAGGGCCAGGGGTTTTTTACTTCCCCCACTCCCCCGGAACTTCAATATCTATATAAAATATGTACAGTTTTTCATATAATTATATTTCTCATCCCTGGCCCTCAGGATTCTTCTCAAATATATTGTTTATAGTAGATGCTACACGTATAATGAAAAGCACCGTGGGAAATTTTGAGATCTGAAATAGTTAAATTCTAATAAAAGAAGGAGCGCTACTTTTAATTACACGTATGTGATCAAATAGAGATGCTGCTCTTATTGAATGCTTATCCTTGCTTTGCTGATCGGCCGTTTACGTAGGTGGCATTCCATGTTGACTATTCCCCTTAATGTGAAAAAATTGACCCATTTGGAATAAAAAGTTGTATGTTAGAGAGAGAGAGAGAGGGAGAGAACAAGAGTAGAAAGGGAATTAGAGATGACTTCCATCTAATTTTTCTTTACAAACTTGTAATTCCCTCTTTCTTGTTGTAATTGACCCTCTGGTAAGGAAGCTTCGAGAATTGGCAGTGTCACAGGTGATTTACAACGTTCCAATCACATACCAGTTTTTAACAATGAGTTCATGAAAAAGGGAACCGTAAAGGGTGTTGATTTCTCCCCGTTTTGGTGGTAAAGTTATATTCAATACAGAAAAAGAACAAAATGATGTAGCAGGGATACATAAGATATGGAGAACAAGAAAGAATTTCAAACAAAGATGATGATCATCTGTTGCCGCTCGTTGAAATTACAGCTGCCACCCAGAAATTCCTTTTTCTAAATGAAAGGGAAAAATAGGAAGTCTCCTCAGTAAAGTCAATCAAGAAAGTGTTAGTGCATAATGCATTTAGAAATTTAACTTGTAATTTTCCTGGAAATAGAAGAATCCACACATTTTGTGGAATTCCACACACATTGGCAGCACTGCTGAATGCTGATACTGTTCACCTCCCACCTAATGTATTTGTCTTCTCTATTCACAAAATTACAAAAACAATTGACGATCAAATTTCGCAGCTGCTTAACAGTAGTGCAGACCTCCAAACAAAAAAAGTAGTTGAAATTGTATTATTAAAGGAAAGAAATTTTATAGTGAGAACTCTGTCATGTTTTAACTACATACGGGACGCTTTGTGTGTGTGTGTGTGTGTGTGTATTTAAACATTTTGTTCTGCCATGATTACAACTATGCATTTATGGATACTGCACTCAACTAAATTCGAAGGAACTTAACTTCCTTGCTGGCTGCGTTACATACTATCTTCAACGTCACTGATGCTAACATTTTTAAGAAGCATTTGAAGAGTATAGGAAAAGAAAACAAAAAACTAATAAGTCAAAAATTACAAATTTTCGATTTTTTTTTAATTTAATAGTTTACCTACCGTAGTTTTAAATGGCTTCACTGAACTCTACAACAAACGGGCAAGTCGAGAGATTTTTCAATATTTTTAAAACGCGTACAGGGGTGAAACCTTACAAGTTCATGCAAAATATCTGCATATTTTGACAAGCCTAAAAGGAATTTAATGACAAATGTATTGTCTTTGATGTTTTGGGTCTGTATATCTATACTGGTATTAACAGCCAATTGTTGTTGTTACAGTCATTGTTAGGATTAATTTCATTGTTTTAGTTTGCCCTTGCAATGAGTTTTGAAAGGAATTCATCTACTTATGTCTAAATTTGAACATAGAAGATAGCAACTCTTCTTTTCAAGAAGAAAATATAAGAAGCTTACGAAGAAGAGGAAGAAGTTTGGTTTTATTAGTGATGTCTCGAAACGTTTAAGACTTCAATCACATGATACAGAAGACCCGTGTAAGTGGACGCTGATGATGATGGGCAGTAGCGTAAATAGGAATTTCCCTAGGAATTTATATCTATAGAAAATATGGAACCTATGGCAGCTAGGCAGCTATGGAACCCAAAACAACAAATTTCTTAAAAATAATATATTTCAGGGCTTTTTTCTATAATTTTAGAACAGCACAGTTATTATGCGGAAAAGTATTAAATGCATGAATCATATCCGCATAGTCTGCATCGTTCAGTAATGATTCTAATACAAATTTAGCCAATTAACAAATTTGAAACATATCGATTTTGTCAAGGGTGAAGAGTTTCTCGACCAACATTTACTGATGCTTATACGCTCACCTTGATGACAGATTTCTTTTGTAAAACTACCAGACCGTTCAGAGTCATTTGAAAGTTCTAATTTTTTTAAAGATATACGCATTTATTTATTACAGAGTATAAAATATAATTTTTGGCGTAGATATAGGTTAGGTTGTACAAAATCTTAAGCACTTTTTAACGGTTTGGAAATCTCATATGCTTTCCTTGCACTGTTATTAGTTTCGCTTTCGAAAGTTGCAAGTAATGTAGAATATTTTGTATACAAAGAAAATTTTAAATTCTATTTGCATAACTGTGGGAGTTTTGTTTTCGTGTTCAGTTTCTTCATTTTAAAGCCTCAAATAACACATTTGTAATATACTATCATTTCTGATAGCTGATTTATGTAACTACTATATTAGAGTATACTGTACTATATTAGGAAGTTGAGTTATGTAGCTACTGTATTAGATATTCCAGGCCGATACTATTCTTCCACACAGCTCAGTGACGTATCCAACCAGAGAGTTTAGAGGGTGAGGACCTTTCCGAAATTCCGATTTATTTGTACACTTCGTGTTTTAAAATTACATCGACAAACTTCTGGAGGTGATTCCTCACATCAAAACAGAACGAAAGTTCCTCTGTCAGATTTTTAAAACGTGCATAGTTTCGGAGCTACAGGGTGCCAAAAATGTGGGAAAATGATCCTTAGATTTTCATATTTATAACACCAGGAACAGTAAAGTTAATACATCGTGGTACCCTCAAAGACTTTAAACCTACTCTATTTGAAAATACAGATTTCAAAATCCCGCAATGGGTGCGCGAGAGATTCCTTAAAGGAAGTAGGGGATTCCTCAATATTTCTGAAGTAGAGATAGGTCGAGATGAGCATGAATTAAGACTTCCCGTGCAAGAAAAGATGGCACATATCATCTCATCCATCCAATCGCGCAATGATATTCAAATTGTTTAATAAAAATTTATAAACCATTCGAATTTATACAATTCTTACTCCTGCTTGTTATCCATTCACGCATTTCTTTTTCTCAGAAAATCGTTCGGTGTATGTAATTTACGTGAGATATCGGCTTGGCGCATACAAATTATTGCTTCCTGATATAAAAAAAACCTTCTCATTCATGCGCATTTTGATCCATCTTTGCTTTAGAGAATTTCTGGGAATCCCCCAACTTCTTTGGGGAATCCTTTGCGGGCCCATTGTGGATTTTTGAAATATGCATTTTGGGATAGTGCAGATTTAAAGTCTTGACGGAACCATGTCACATCATACCTACTTTTCGTGATGTTCGATATATGAAGATTTGAAGTTCATTTTCCCATGCTTTCGGGACACTGTAGCTTCGAAGATATACACATTTGAAAATTTATCTCAGGAAATTTTGTCTTGTTTTGGTGTGAGGAATCACCTAGAGAAGTTTGTCGGTGAAATTTTAAAAGGCATTGTATTTGTTATAAAATTTCATATCCAGATCATCTTTGAACCTCCCCAAAATCTGTGAAAACCCTAAGAAAAATTCGGGGTACATGCGTGAAAGAGCAAGTATAATACTGTAATTAGAGCTCATTTTCTGTATTTTTGTAAATATTTTTATAGATTCTTCCAAACTCAAATATACTGCTATTTGCTTTGTCTTCCTTCAGACAATTTGCTTTAGCTCTTTCAAACTTTATAACTGTATCTTTGGCATTATTCACAGCTTCAATAAGTGAAGGTGTTCCTTTTGTAAGAATGTGTACAACGGGTAATCGTAGCGAAATACTAATTTAATGGAATAAAGATAGCAAATAAATTATAAATTTATTAAATCAATTACGTGCCTTCTATGTGAGCTTGGGAAATTGTTCAATAAAGAAATTTGGATAATTGCTTCGAACATAAATTAGGTTAATTCTTTAAAATCATGGATTATGTTATACTTTGATATCAATCTTCTCATACTTAATTTTTTTTATGTTAGAGGCGAAACATTTGCACTCTACATAATCCAACAAAAATGCGTTTTCTGTAAGCGTACATAAAATGTAACTGTTCCAATTGATCTTAAATAATTCAATATCAGTCGAATATGAATGGTCTTAAATATTCCCACATTGAGTGGTGTTGCACAATATACATAAATTACAGCAGGGGACTGTTACAGTATGTCTTGAATATTTTTATATTTCGAAGCAAACTGCTACCTCCATCATATTCTTAATAAAATAAGATCTCGTAATTAACACCAAATTTATCAGATTTGATACATTGTTTTCGCTAAATCCCGATATTGTTTCTTCACAGTTTTCCTAACCAACACCACATTAGGGGAAGATCTGCCAGATTGTGACTGAGTCACGTGAATAAACTGCTTTTTAAGAAATCACATACTTATCATTGATGTAATTAACAACAAAGCTTTCCCAAGGTGATATTAAGAATTTCATCCGCTAGTGCAGAAAATCATTCAGCTGCATTTAGTTAGTGAAAAAAAAATCCTTAATTGAAACTTGATCGAAAAATATCGATAATTGATTTCCTCAACTCTTCTTTCCTTATAGCCGACCAATGTAGTAGTGTAGTCTGAGGCGTTAGACCAGCGTCTCCAAGATAGTGGGTTCGAATGCTACATGGGGTATATATGTTTCTGAAATTTAACAAGCGTTGACCTCGTATATTTGTGACGGGCCGAAGTCAAAAATTACTAACATTGCCCATAGAAAATCAAATTTATCAAAACTTATGTTCTCCGTAATGATCTGAAAGATTACATTAGATCTTACAATCCAAACTTTTCAATGTGTGTAATTTTAATTTATAATTCATATGTAATGTAACGAGGACATCTGTTAAAGTTATTTCTTCTCTACGTAGAAAGTAACTGCTTCAACCATAGATTTTAATTTTTTTATATTGAAAATTTTCTTTGTACTACCCTCATTGGGACTATCAGGTACAGAAATTACTGCATTCTTCATTATTGTCTAGAAATCGTATTTTTTTCTTATTGGCGCTATCCATATGATTGGCAAAGCATTTTTATTTTACTGGCTGTTCTAAAGGTTATTTACCACATCTACCTAAGTGTGAAACTACAACGCAGAATGCACAATACGACCCTTGTCTGTTTATGAATAAACTTACAATTATATCGGGACGGACGTAAGCTATGGTGCTGTTAAAACCCTTACAATTAATTTTAAATTTTAACAAACAATTATGTTTCCAAACATAGCTTAATGTTTTTCTTCTAGAAATACTCTTCTTGCAAGTTCATAAATGTAGAGTCAAAGGGGGGGTATCCACATAATCCCCCCTTCCCTACGCCACTGATGATGGGTGTTCTGCCCGAAGGCTGGTCCTGACCGAAGGTTCTTGGGCAAGGTGAACTTTTTGTAGTTTGCTATTGCCTTCGATCGAATGATGAGCTACAGTTTAACGTGGACTCCGAACCACTTGTGTCTCAACCGGGAATCAAACCTGGTACCTCTTAAATGTAAGGCAGCGAGCATTTCCACGGTTGCCACTGATATAAGTGTAGACTTGAAATAATGCCAAGTGTTTGTAATTTAATCGCAGAAGACTTTGAATCACGCAATACGTCATGCATTTGTCTTATTCTTCATCTGTAAAATTTGTATTGATGATAAAAAAAAATAGTGTTTTATTAGTAATGTTTCTCCTTGTACTTTATTATTTTAAATGCAGATGAAGAAAAGAACTTGAGAAAAGGAAATATTGCAAGTCTCGAAAGTTTCAATTTAGTCTCCTGGGAAAATAGAGGACTCATCAGGTTTTTCTCCCCGTACTCTTTATTTGAAAGATAATTATGAATTTTCTTGTTTTAAGGAAATGATTAATGCTCTGAAATTCACTGAGATTTGTAAAGCTTTTAATTTTGTGGATTTTTATGAAGAACTAATTTTCTCCATAACAAGGGGTGTACGCGATGCTACACACAATAATAAAAACTATAATGTAAACTGAAAATGGGGGACTTCTTTTCTCTCTAAAGTTTATTTAGATGCTGTTCCAAATATACTGATATTCATATTTTTTAGGTTGGTATAATAACAGTAATGTGGCCGAAAGTTATAATACCGTTATGACGTAATTTGTGCCCTGTAAATAAAACTTCTAAACCGTTGTTTGTAAGTTAGCTCGGTGGGTGAGTGGATAAAAAGACTGCTTGCGAAATACCAGACCCGATTTCGAATCCCGCTGGTGTCGTAATTTTTTCGTTTACTATGTAAAAAAATAGTCATAATTAATAACGCCAAAGGTAAATTAACAACCAATGCAAGAAGTGTATAACCTAAGGAGCCCAGGACCCTCAAATAGTTTACCCAACACTGATTAGAATCTGTCGGTTCGCATATTTATTTTGGTCCCCATTTATTTTATGTATTGTGAACCGGAAGCATGCGCTATAGTTAAATCACGATACTTTTAATAATGCTATAGGCTAGTAGTAACTGTTTTAATGTCGTAAGACTAAGAGCTTTCTTTATGGTATTTTTTATGAATATGTTTCCAGCCTATACGACGAGCTAGCCCCTAATGCCTTGTTTAGATTACTAAGATTGTTACGATAAAAAGAACATGGTGGAAACAACTCCGTTTAGACTACAGAATCTCCTTTTTCCATACTCTAAGGTTACACGGTAGAAGTTTAAATTATAAAATACTGAACACAAAAGAATTGATTGGAACGTAGCATTTTGTAGATGAGTACTGCCATCATTCTTTTATACTTTAAAAGTGATACGCACCATTTGGATGCTATATATTTTGATAAAGAAAGAAACAAACTCACCAAGTGAGCTGCGCTTAACGGCCATCTTGCGTTTAGATAACTAACGTAAGAAGAAATGCAGATAAAAAACTTACCTCGAGGCGTGCTCACTTGACCGAAAATGCAATTCACCGAACTGGCAGGAGTAAAGAGTATGGTCTCTGAATTCAAATCTGCTATCAGTTTCTTCTTAAATGTTTTTGTTAGACACTAGTGTGTCATACGGACTGAATGCATACAGAGTAAAAATATCCTAAGACAAGTTTGCAGACTTACCAGATGTAAAACGTCCTCACAAATCAACACATCTAAGTCCAAATATGAAGTCAGTTTCTCTCTATCTGCTTTCGTAGTGTCGGCCTGAGGCTCAGATACCTAAAGGTCATAAATAAAATTTGATGTGTTAAGGTTTGTGAGTCCATACACTTCAAAATTAATCTGAATACTTTGAACTCATATCTGAAGTATTTTCTTCCTACTCTTGTTATTTCCCGAAATACATAGTGATTTTTGATAATCATTTACATAAAGGGCTGCAGACTGGGCATAGGAGGCAATAGACATACCACTGAGCTGCAATTACTCTACAATTTCATTAATAAACGTATAAACACGTTCTAGATTAGGCGTCTTGTTCTATCTTAACTGTCCACCTATTCTGGTTAGCCTGTATACAAGGCCTGCGCAAATAGTAACAGAACTTCTGTCGTAAAGTTTGTATTAAATACGTTGAAGGTTACTCGACAGTGGAACTCTTTTGTCACTAACCATCAGATTCAGATTTTATTACGTTCGTTTGACCGTGCAATAGCACATCTAGAGCAACGGTATAGAACATGTCATAAACTAGAGAACATAAAACAAGGATACATTGTTGATGAACATACATTAAGTGAAATAAAATACACTTAAATGGCTAAATATGCAAGTACTACTTTTCTCGTGACATGTCACAAACTAAAAAACTTAATATAATCAATATTACATTACCGTTAGAAATACATTGGGTAAAATAAAATCACTTAAATAGCTAAATATGAAAGTACTCCTATAAAAAATGTCGTACACAAGATAACATAAATATAATACAATCAAGATTACATGGTTGTTAAAAATATCTTGGGTGAATACAAACACTTAAATGGTTAAATATGGGAGTACTATCCAAATTGCTTTAAATAATTAATAGTAAGGGAAGAGATATATACTTAATTACGAAAATTACATTAATGTTTCAGTACATGATATATACATAATATGATTGCACACTTCTGACAGTGTTGAAGTTATTTGGTACAGTTTTAAGTTCTCATGCTTTGGGAATCAAAATGAAGATATTCGTCTACTGTGTAAAAATTATGTTTCTGTAGTACGCTCCGAACTAAATCAGTGAACCGATTAAAGGAGTTGGATTTTTTTATATGTATTGGAAGTTTATTATACAGCTTAATTCCCATGTTTATTGTTGATTTGGAGAACAAAACAGTTTTATGGGGGATGATAGTTTCTCTCGACCCCTTCTAACATGATCATGAAGATCCATGTGTTTTTTAAATCTCGGAAGATTTTTCCAAGTGATTTTGAATACTTCAAGTATATACAAACAGGGGATGGTGATTAATTTCAATAAGGAGAACAAACTTTTCCAACTGTAACTAACAGGTTTCTTAGCAATTATTCGAATTTCTTTTGGTGTTAATTTTTTTTTTGAAATTCCTTTCGACGACCCCAAGAATGCATGCCATATACTACATCTTTGCTAATCAAAGTGTATTATTTTCTCTACTTTACGTACCAATGTAATCAATGCTCTGTGTGTCCCGTGGTTTGAAATTTTCGCTACATTGAAGGATGCCTCCATATTATGAACTGCTTTCTTGATAGAACTTTTTTTTTTTACCAATGACCTATATCTAAAAGTGATATTGGACTGACTGATACCATTGAAAATTTCATGAAAATATGAAGCTGGGAAGTGGATCGGACTTTCAGGGCAGATTTTCATGAAAGTTTGCTTTGCTTAAGATTTGGGTGAATAGTCAATTGAAACACGTGTTACACTTGACAATAAAACGCGTGTTTCAATTGACTACTCACCCAAATCGCAAGCAACCCAAGCTTTCACGAAAATGACCCTTACTCTCATTTGTCTATTTTCAGTATAATATGGACCAAATTATCGGTTCTAACTCAGTTTTTCGCTTGATATCGCTGTGCGGTCAGTTTTTTATTTATGTCTTAGTTCTTGGAAAGAACATAAATATTATTTACAGTATTTTCTATCATATTTTTCTACACAGTATGGAGCATTATTACAGTAATAACTCAGGAATTAAGACTTGAATAAAAAATGGGCTACACAGACCTCAGAAGCGTATAAAACTGAGTTAGAACTGAAAATTAGGTCCACATTGGAGGTGGATAAACGAATTTAATATGGCGTCTATCTTTCAACACTTAGCAGTACCTCCAGTATCTTTACGTGGAGCTCGATGCTACCACCCAGAGAAAAAAATGTTAGATGTGTTTTCCTTCCTTCCTTTCATTGAATTGACGTCCCCTTGGTTCGTTGCCCAAGATTTTGTTGTACTTTGTATTCTACTAAACACTTCTTTTTGCACTTCACAAATTAAAAGTTCGGTAGACTTCGAAATTTTCAGCATCTTTCTTCTCGCGAACTGCCAATGACGCAAGCAATTGTAACAAAAATCAGATGATAGAGAAATTTTGAATCATATTAGCCACTGTATTTTCTTTGCGGATGGCAATTTTGTATCACGGTATGTCGTCGCAGAAGATAAACTTCCACAGTGTACACTATTACCTGCACTTTTTTTAAAGTATCTATTTTCAAATACTTTTGTTTCAATATCAATAATTACATGATCAAAGTAACTTCTGAAGCTTTCTAAAACCATTTAAATAGTTGGCGTTATAAATTAAGGGTAATGCATATCAGAACTATAATATACATTTACACACTTTTATTTGCACAGTATAAAAATAGATGTGCACACTGTAATTTGATGGACTTAGAAATGTGACGTCACCTGCACTCTGGTATCATCAACAAACGTACGGAAAATGCAAGTGTTCAGAAATCGGAATTAACTTTTTATAGTGTTTGGGACTTCCGTACATTTTTTAATGTCCTGCTACGAAATGAAAAATAGTGTATAGTGTAGATACAACAAATCATAATGTCATCACAGAATAGCTGTGGATCTCCCTCGTGTCACGGAGTGCAGGATGAAGAACAAACTTTCACTTCGTCTAGTTCTATCCCTTCACCAAAAGCCCTTCTGGAAGAACCCCAAACGCTGAAAATATTAGATGAATTCAAAAAATTATATGAAGATCGCCTAAGGCGCATAGATATGGATGTATGCAGTTGTGGTGACACAGCACAGCTAAATCAGGTATGTAAAAATATGCTACGGTTCAATTAATGGTGTGTATTCATTATTTTTAATGAATGTAATGCAGACGTTAATGTCCATGTAATACACATCTTTTTATTTCCTTGTAATGAGCTTTGTATGAGGAATGGGCATTTTTTGTTGTTCGCTAATGTTTAGCCATTCCTGTAACATAAGCTTGAGGATTGACAATAGGGCGTTGGTTATTTACCCGGCATTTCGTAGTAGTATTACGAAGTAGTTCATATTTAACTTGGATTAATCGAGCCTGACAATCCTTTGAGAGTCTCACTCAAAAGGGGTTGAGGTTTACTTTACACCAACTGTCGCCACCCTATTGACCAGTATTATACAGTCTACACCACTCGTTCTTAAAATTTGGCACATACTTCCATACGTACAAACCGACATGTAACTATCCAGATAATAATAGTATGACAACCCCACGATAAATAATTAATTCGGAAAAATCCACACTCCAGTCCACTCGGATATGGTGACACGCGGATGAATACTAATGGCATAGAGAACATTCCTCTTGTGAATGACTCTTCCCTATTGTAATTTCATTTTCCCAACTTCGTCTTAAATTAGTAACCGTTGGAACGTGGAGGTTAGGTGCGGTCATGTATCTTTACATATTTCAATCTCGGAGCCGGTCAGTTAACGCGTATAAAAAAAAAAAAAACCTATGGCGGATGCATATATAGTCCCACGTATTTCACCCTGATAAGACTGGATCATGACTCAAGTTACTCTAATTTGAGTTTCAACACTCCTACACACTTTGGTAACATAACCTTTTTCCTGTAAATTTTACTTCCTTTTGTGTAGATAAAGTAAACCGAACCCCAAAAGGAAAGGGCCTACCAGGGTTCCAGATCTTTTATGTGACAAAAAAATGTACTATCATCATAATTACTATTCTGCAGAAAGCGTCACGTCCTTCAAAGCAGGCTGAGTCCTCTATTTATCCCGATATTGCTGATCTGAAAAACTAACTTTACGCCAATTCATGTCACTATACTAATGATACAATACGTTCACCGACACACACGATGTAATGCTGAGGAAATAGCGAGAGAAGGCGGGTTAGTTAAAAATTCGGTTAGTGTCATATTTCTGTTCATAACACTGACATATCCGCCATGCGTCTAGTGGATGAGGTGCCGCATTCTGCGCGATTACTTCTAACCATAACGCCATTCGCATTCACCTTTCTTGTCTTGCATACTGCCAAAGTGAACAGCATTCGCAGTAGACACGCTTCTTTGCGTAATAATATAGTACCATGCATTTCACTAACTTGTTACATTACACTTTTATGATGCAACTTTGGTTACGTTCCGAACGTTCCATTTCTTCTGAAATTTTGGCTGACTTGGCTGACCGCATCCAAGTCTAATCCCTTCTTTCCTTAATTAAGCATAGGATTTATCTACCTTAATGCTGCATTCTCCCTCTTCCTCTTTTCCATCAATCATACACCTTGAATCCCAACCCTCAGTGTACACCCTCAATGCCGAAAGAAACCGAACTTTTGAAAACAAATAGTACCACTAGTGCCATCTGTTGTAATATTTTACCGGTAGATGGCGTAGTCCCTCATTGACAACTGGTATAAATGTCATGACATTTGGATGCACGGCAACAAAGTTATTGCGTTTCAACTGTCAGTGTGTTGTGTACATCGGTCGGAAAATGAGTTTCAAACAACGAGCTGCAATTGAGTTTTGTGTTAAACTGGGTAAACCTTTTACTGAAATGCTACAAAATGCATATGGTGATGAGTGTCTATCCCGTACGCAAGTTTACGAGTGGTTCAGGCGATTCAAATCGGGTAGAGAGACGCTGGATGATGACGAAAGATCAGGCCGTCCCAGAACCGGATTATCGGAAGAAAACATCGAAAAAGTGCGTGAATTCATCAAACATAACAAAAAAGCGTTGGTGAAAG
This sequence comes from Lepisma saccharinum, assembly GCA_022664845.1. Taxonomy (NCBI): domain Eukaryota; kingdom Metazoa; phylum Arthropoda; class Insecta; order Zygentoma; family Lepismatidae; genus Lepisma; species Lepisma saccharinum. The sequence goes on along the minus strand of JAGDQP010000517.1, from coordinate 77,679 downwards.
TTATTGAAATGGAATTAGGCATTCCCCAAACAACCGCATACCGCATTTTGACCGAAGTTTTGGGCCTTAAGAAGGTTAATTCGCGGTTTGTACCACACAAACTCACCGAAGACCAAAAAGTTGATCGAATTGCGCATTGCAAAGACATTGTTAAAAGTGCTCGGCAGGATCGAAACTTCTTGAAATCGATTGTAACTGGTGACGAGACGTGGTGTTTTGAATATGAGCCCGAAACAAAGCGGCAAAGTGCTGAATGGAGAGCGCCGGATGAAGGACCACCCAAAAAAAGTCGCTTGGTGAAGTCAAAAGTTAAGGTGATGCTGATTTGTTTTTACGATTCAAAAGGAATTATCCACAAAGAATTTGTTCAGCCCGGCCAGACAGTCACTGGAGAGTTTTACTTGGGCGTCATGAAGCGTTTGCTGGCAAGAATTCGTCGTATTCGGCCCGAATATCGAGAAATCGGCAGTTGGACTCTTTTGGACGATAATGCACCATCACATCGTTCGCGACTTGTAACTGAATTTTTGGTCAAAAATCACATTATTCGTTTGCATCATCCGCCCTATTCACCAGATCTCGCTCCGTGCGATTTCTATCTGTTCCCGAAACTGCATTTGGCGATGAAAGGAAAGTGGCACGCATCGATTGAAGCCATTGAGAAGGCGACGACCGCCGTCCTAAAGACCATTCCAATAAAGGACATGGAGAAGTCGTTTGACAACTTGTTGGAGCGTGCAAATATGTGTATCGATGCAGAAGGGGAATACATTGATTAATAAAAATGATTTGTTCCAAAATGTACATTGTTTTTTTGTTTTTTTAAAACGTTCTGTTTCTTTTGGAATGGAGGGTGTACAATTTCTGAGCTTCCAGTTTCCTGACAAGTTTCGTTTTCTTATCTTTATTATCTCTGGTATCGTTCGTCAGCGATTCTCTTTAGCACTTCCATCTACTGTGTCCAGTTGATTTTATCGTTCTTCTCCATGTCCACATTTCAAACGCCTCTATTTTTTCTTTAATCTTTCATAGTGTCCACGTTCCAACTTTCAACCCCATACAAAACATTTAATCGATTTCTTTCTCATTTTTTCAGCGATTTGCGGAAGAGGTTCTTTTTAGTGCAATGGTTTTCAACTGCCAGTCCACGACACTTTTGGACCGGTCCTCGGCCAAGTAATATAATCAGTAATTAAACACTCATTTTGTAGATTTAGACAGTGCAAAATTGAGATTAAAGATTAGATTTGCTTTCCAAAAACAACGAGAATCTGAAAATGTGCTGGCATCCTTTGAGCGTCAAAAAAAAAAACTTTAACTTAGTGGCATCTTCCCGGTCCGTGACAGATTTTTCCTATAGTTTGCCGGTCCGCGAGTATAAACAAGTAGAAAAGCTCTGTCTTAGCGAATACGTTTTTGGCTATGGCTATTCTCGTCTTCACTCTTTCATAATTCAGATCCTCACTTAGAATAGGCCCTATTTCCCAAGTACTTGAAGATAGATACGTGTCTTACTTTTTGATGTTTGCTATGGTACGATTTTGTTCTATTTGCCATCCCTGCCATTTTATTTACGTTTATTTTCATCCCACGGTCAACACAACTTTTCTGGAAATAGAACTAACATGAAGTGAGAAATTAACGCAATATTTATACTGTGCGAGGGAACTTCCCTAATAAAAGTTTCTTCTGGAATGTGTCTCATAAAGTATCCCCGCGAAGAGCCGTAGCTCAGTTGGTTAGAAGCGTTGGCTTTGCATTCTAAAGATCCTAGGATTAATTGACAGTATGTTTAAATTATGCTCTGTCAAAGGGACTAGGAATTATTCAGCTTCTCAAGCCCGAATGGAGTTTTTTGCTATTAAGGTGAGAGGCAAACCTTGGTTATTGTGTTTGGACGAGCCAAAGGATAAAAGTATATAAGTAGCCGATTTTGATGTTTCAATATGTCTTCCAGTAGTAATGTACAATCGCAATTAACCCCAAACTGTAGTCGTGAATTTGAATTTACTTTAAAGCCTTTAGCTATCTTAGGCTCAGGCCAGGATGGGGGAGGTGGAGATGATATTCGAAGGTAGATGGCCAGGGCCTATTTTTGTAGGTACCATCCCAGCATTTGCCTTGTATGACTGAGGAAAAACCTCAGTAAGGATAGTCGACCGCTGGGATCAATCTCAGGACCCTCGGAATGATAAGTCAGCGTTCTACCACTGAGCCACGGCCGCTCGGCCAAGTTGTAGTTGTATCAGTAAATAATAATAGTGCTTACAGACGGATTACCGACGTTTGGCAAGCAAGCGACAATAAGTCGCTTTAAAAGTTCGTCAATCCTAAAAAGTGGTGAAATGGAGGATGGATGAGCCAAGTTCCTTGGCGACAGTGGGTAGGAGGAACACAGGAAATTGGCGCGAGGTGGTTGATGTTCGAACCTTAGGGTTGGTGGTGGTGGATTTTAGGTCCGCCACCAGATCAACCTGGCCACCTCGCGCCAACTTCCAGTGTTCCTCTTACCCACTGTCGCCAAGGAACTTGGCTCATCCATCCTCCATTTCACCACTTTTTAGGATTGACGAACTTGGCTGAACTTTATGCACGTCTGGTGTTTTTACAAGGATTTCACAGTTTTTTGTACATGCATACTCGCTTCTTATCGCTGGCAGACCCTCATGGTAGGATGCGCCCCCAACCTGGGAAATTTTGGGGGCTGCGTCCCTTTATCGTAACCAGACTCTCCAGGGGACATGGAGCAGATCTGCCCCCATAGGGGAGTTGTGCTCCATTTATTGTAACAAATTTAGTTTTTCTAGCGCAAGCTGTTTAGGCTGTGTATTATTTAAAATTCTACATTTGGAGACCATTTTGAATTCAAGATGGCGACTTCTTTAAAATGTCAGAATTTTACCTTTACCTCACCCTCCCTCTACCTTCATGCCAAATTTTATGTTTCTAGGTTATTGCGAACGCCCTAAATAATATGATGAGTGAGTGAGTGAATGCATTAGCGTAAAATACGCAATTTCAGGGATCCAAAACTCGAATATGCTTCAAGCTACGAATGAAATTTTGCACACCTGCACATACTGAACCTTTTTTTTTTCTTACGGGGCCTCGAAATCGCAGATTTCGCCATAAACTCTTGATGGTTTATGACTTTCGCTATCTTCTAAACTCGATCCTATAACATGCTTCTGGCAGTGCTGGCGTTTTGTGACGCAGAACTTTGCTGCATGCACTGCCGTGCATGTTGATATGGCAAACTATGATTATTAATATTGCACACCTTTGCAAAGTTAAATGTTATTTTTGTGGGATTAGAAAATTAGAGGTAGGTACAAAGTGAGTACTTTAATAAGTAGATAAGACAGAGCGGATGTCAGGGAAGGACCTCCTTAGAAGTGAAAAGGTGTGAGAAAATCAATATGAAAAGTTGCTCTTGATTACGTTACCAACTGAACATTACCGTACATATTGAGGTGTATTTAAGTATATAAAAACAGTAGAAGCGCCGTGGGAGAGAAATTACTGCTGTAAACAAAAGTTGCTTAAAAACAACAAGCGTTGTAATAATAATATAGGAGCTGGGTTAGTGCTGCTAAACTTTTGCTATGGCGGACCACCAACATCATCAGCTTTCTAAGTGAATACTTTATTCTGTGAGTATCTGGAGAAAAACTTCGATAAATTTTATTTTATATGGGTCATTGATTTAACTATGGACTTTGGCCCGTCACGATGAGTGTAATGCAGTTCCACGAACATCCATGCCCTAGGCGGGATTCGAAGTCGCAACCTCACGGGTATCTGGAGCAGCATGCGTCGGAATGGACTATACCAGCGTTTCGCAAACTGTGGTCCTTGAGGCCTGCCGTTGGTAGGCACAGGATGGCCTGTTGAACCTACAAAGTAACGAAACTGGTCCGCACTTGGAAATATTTTGTGGAACGCTGGACTATGCTAACTGCTGTTCCCAATACAATACGAAGGCTCAAATATTTAACTAAGAACGACTGGAAACGTTTGATCTCATCTGATGTGGCTTATTTCTGTATGTACTCGAATGATGGAAGTTGAAAAGTAAATCGTAGATCGAAATCCCAGACTTTTCAGCTGAATTTGTAGAAATAAATAATGAATTTGGGGCAAAGTTTATAGTTCGGTGAAAGCAGGTTCAGCGTATACCGTAAAAGTGACCAAATATTAGTGCGGAAAAGGCGCAACATAGAATAAGATAATCAGTTTTAGAATTTATAAATTGCTGAACATAACTTTATTTTACGAGGGTTAAGTCATAAGTCATGGCAACATTTTTTTTTTTCTTTTGAATGGGGGATAACAGGACAGATCGAAGATACGCGTTGGGCTGTCGAATGGTCTTACCAGAGGAAGGCTGGATGAAAGTGCCCTCTTGGGGAGCAAGCAAAACACAGGCAATTGACACTGCCGAGTTTGAAAGTCGCTATCCACCTCGCCACTGTACGATAGGCTAGGGTACTTGAACCTAATGCTTTCCGTAACTCTGTGTTTAATTCCTGAAGCGGAGAAATGCTACTTTCACATACGCACGTTGTTCACTCTTCGTGACCTCCATTCGGGACCACTGTCGCTCACCTACTGAACTTCGGGGCGTGCTCAGAGATGCAACTCTACTCACATACACCATCTGGTGGGACCACTCAACAGCCCATGCTATAAACTTTCCAAATCTTCGATCTGTCCTCTTATCCCCGATACGAAATGAAAAAATATAGTTGCCATGACTTATGACTTAACCCTCGTACATCCACAATTCATAGACGGTTTTTATTCGTAGTCAATGTGGACTAACAAGGCACTTATCGCAGCGTGTGGCGGCTTAATTTTCTCGACCGACAGTCAGTTCGTGGACGTAGCGATAATTTCATTGATTCATTGAGGGAAACATGAAAAAAAAAAAAATGCTTTAATTTCGTCTGGTGTTTGACGCTGTTTCTGTTTGGTAAGTTTATCGATACAACACAGCAATTCTGTCCGTAATGACATCGTTGTTGATGTTCTCCCTCTTCAAATTCAAGTTTCGACAATATCACCGAGCTATAACATCATCACTATTATCTTTCTTGAGTTGTCGATGAATTTTACGTGGCTGTGTATTCTTTGCGTCCAGAAAGTTTAGATCTCTCATACAAAGCTGGGGTTTCGGTTTTATTGCTCATTTTTAACGCGCGTAGCCTAAAACCGAGATGCTACTACCGCGGTGAAACTCATTCGGAGTATGTCAGTAAGATTTCTAGTGGCTACAATGGCTGATTTGAGATAAGCGCTGCGAAGTCAGCGCTGGTTCGAGTCCCGATCATACCGGCTATCCTACGTGAGTTTTTTCAGGTGTTCATAGTCTCACAACGCGAATGTCGGGGTGGTAGCTCCAATCTTGGTCCCGACCTCTACTTTCTCGTTTTTTTTTCCCACAGTGACAGTAAAACAGAGAAAGGTAACTACATAAAGCCTCTTAAGACGTTCTCTTTGGTAGTGGTAATGCTCGCCGCCTTGTAATCATGGAATCCCGATGGGAACATAAGTGGTTCGGAGCCCACGTTAAGCTGTAGGTCCCGTTTTGGGGACGTCATATTCGTCCGATGCAAGGTAGTGGCAACCCTCCATCGGTTCTCCATGCTGATTTTTGCTGTGTCAGTTGTAAATTAGATCTACCAGGGACACTATCGAGAAGTGCGCTTCGAAAGCAGAAAATTTTATAACTATTGGAGATCTTAACGCTCTACTACATACGTAAAAATTAGCTGCCCAATTGCAGAACTAACTGAGAAAATTAAGTTAAAAAAATATCCAAATTTGAATTTTGTTGTTTGGAACACACAAACGGAATTCGACAGTCAAACTTCGGAGATGAATTCTTGACACCAAAACAGGACAAAAAGGTATCTTTGTCATTTGTCGAATTTCTCTTCGTTTTCGAGATACAGGGGTTCCAATTTGGAGCCCGATTTTTTTTTTTGTACAATGTTAAATAAAAATCATATTTCGCGGTAAACAATAAAGTATGCATTAAAATGGTAGTCTGGTAGTTGATTTATATCAATACGATGCATATAACGAGTTAAAATGTGATATTATCAGTTTTTCAGTGTTGCAAACCTGATATATTTTTAATGACACTACGACGATTTATTGAATATTTGGTATTCCCCAGTGACGATAAACATTGTGAAGCACATAAGATCGCAGTCAAACTGGAAATATTGTAACAGGTCAAACACGGAAAATGAACATATGCAACGTGAAATTTGGTATAATATTCACAGTTTGCAACATTGAGTTCCGTGCTTTCACGATTTTATTTCGGTTGTGACTAGAGACGCCAATGACTCAAATCGCGACTCGGTCAGACTTGAGTCGAATCGAGTTGCTACTGGAAGAGACTCCAGTCTGACCGAGTAACCACTCGGGAGGACTCAAGTGTGTGCGAGCCGACCAGGCACTCAGAGTTTCGGGTATACGGATCTTCGGATTCAGGTCCGAGTTTCGGATATCTGGGGCATAGACACACCATCGTAGTCTTTCCTAATTTTTGCGTATTTTGGGGGATTTTTATTTCGGCTACCAAACGATAAGTCTTATTTTCGTTTCTTTTACTCTTCATTTTGGAATGTTGCGACGAGAGAGAGGGAAAGCAGGATCTTAGAAAGAGAGAAGAAATTGCTGATTATACATAGATTACAAGAGTAGTGCTTTTGAAACCAATTATGTAATATTCTGTCACTAATACATATTGAAGTGATAAAAGGAAAACAAATAATCGACAGCACCATCTTTTCTCTTCAAACCCCATCCCCCCCATCACCAACCAACTGTGACTACCCTTTGCCCTGTGACGTGGTTATCAGGCACTCCGCAATACACATTGTGTTGTTAAAAGGAAAGAACAAAAACATGTCATCCTCCCTCCCCTTTTAAGCATCCAGATGTAGAAGAGAATACGAAACTCCTTTCCGAGATTAATTTGCTAATCTTAGTTTTTTACCCCATCTGAGCTACATAGCCTACCATCTTACTCGTCATGATTCCATTATTTTTATATCGGGCGAATCATACAGTTTGTGAAGTTCATTATGTAATCTCCTTCATTTTCCTATCATCTCGTCCCGTATATCTTCCTCAAAACTTGTTTTGGTAAATTAATATTTTATTTGAAAAAACAAAAAACAAAAAACAAAGCCTTTAGTAAACTTTATTTTGTGCCATTTGAGTAACTTTTGACTTCAGCCCATCACGATTACACGAGTGCAATGCTCGTTAATCCACAAAGAGCATCCGTGCTCCAGGCGCGATTCGAACCCGCGACTTTGGAGACGCTGACCTACCACCTAAGACCACACAACTACCCAATTTGGCAGTAATTCATGTTGTTTTCATCTGTAGCACCATAGACATGCCCATCGCTGGATATTTTTAGTGCATACATAAGTTTCATATAGTTAATATGTATAAGATTGAATTTGAATTTATTTATGGCCGTTACGCATCTGTGGCGTAGGCTGGGATAATGTAAATCGGGAAGGAGACTACCAGGGCCTAAGTTAAATGTATCATTCCGACATTTATGTGGTGTAACTGAGGACAAAACCCTGGAAAAAGCTCAGTCAGGATGCTCGACCACTGGTATCGAAACCACGAGCTCGCTAATACGAAGCCAGCGTTTAACCAGCTGAGCTACGGCCACTCGGTAATACGTGTAGCTGTTGAAACTTCATGTTATAGCCCTATCTGGAATATGGAATTTGTTGGTATATCATTTTGCGGATTGCAACATAGATATAAATCATTTGACTATTTGTGATATTCTGGTGCAGTAAGCCCATCACATGACGTTCGTGAACACGTTGCTTCGAGTGTGAAAATATCATTTTGTTGGCTTTACATCCTTGAGTGGGCTGGCTGCTGCTGAGCAAGCCTTTGATGTAACAGAAAATATTCATTAACGTCATACGGTTGCTCTCGGCTGGCTGGATAGCATACATTTTCTTTCGCTTCATACGTGTATCTAGAAAGGCAATGATTCTGTAAATCGTCGTTCACGAGATATCAGGTTTCGTAGAATACTCTGTAAATACTGGGGCTAATTGTATTTGTTGAGTAAGAGTGATAATTAATGATAATGGGTTTTCTGCAGGTCTCTGGGAAAGATGAATCAATTTTGATTTTTGGTAGTTTTCTATCGTTTAACTTTATTCTGTCTTCACCAGTGGTGTTGTACTGAAAGCTACAGGTCCTTGAATGCAAGTTAAACTGTCTCCATTCATATATTTGCTGTTTCCTTACCTTAGCTCTGTCTTCGTTAAATCCGCCTAACATTGATATATTTTGATCTGCGAAAAATAAGGACGCTTTAAAAATAGTGAAACTATTTGAGACAGCGCTTATTGTATTGAATTTATTTTAAGGCCTTTAGGCAACTATGGCTCAGGCCCAAGACAGCGCTTATATTTGCCTAAGCCGTGACATGTATGAAGGACTGCAAGTGACAGGCTCAGGCTCTAGATGTATATTTAGAAGTTAAAAATACCATGTTATGTTCCCTAAATACCATTATTGTGAATGTACTTCTTTCAGTATGCAAAACTTGTCTGAAACCGGTTTGTCAATACAATAAACTCTCGAAAATCCGCGAAAATGGGGGGGGGGATAATCTGCAAAATGGCCGGAAAGGACTCAAATCAACACGAAAATGCTTTTGAATAATTTCTGTACAATTATGACGTAATAAAAGCAGTTTTCTTTACTTACAAGTTTGTTGGTTTACTTTTTCACAAAAAAAAATCGGTCAACTATTTTTTTTGTTAAAATATTTTAAACAACATTTTGTCACAAAGTGAGGTATTGTGCTGTTCCTCCAGGAAATGAAGATCGCGGATAATCGAGAGTTTACTGTACTTCAATAATACCGTAAAAACTGAGCCTGAAATTTTCAATTTTGAAAGCGAAGAAAATGCCGCTAGTTGTGGTATTCGTTTTAGGTTAATTATAGTGGTACAGTAAAGACCCGGATTTTATAAACATCGTTTTCGGGTTTATAAAGAATTGGTTTAACCAATTTCAGGATTTTGTACCATACATGTATTAAACTGACAAATATGTACGTTAAAATGAAGTAAATAGCAAATCAGTTTAAACTGCAAACACATTTCCCTGGATATGTTAACGATTTATTGAATGTGCGATACGCACGCGCCGTGAACGGTGCATGGGGTATGTGGAGGTAGCGCTCCACATTTTCTTGACCTACGGTACGAAGTGAGGTGGGAGGTGGTCAGTCCCACGCTCGACCGCCTTTACCTTCCTAAGGTGCACAGGAGTGCCAAGGACACTGGTGCTCAATTTGATAGGAGGCTGAGTGGACCTCAGAGCGCCAGGCACGGGAACACTGTGAGAAAGCCTCCAGTGTCCTGGCCGGGATGTGAACCCGGGCCGCCCGATTCGTAGTCAGATGCATTACCGCCTGAGCTACGGCGACTCCTATCGAACAAAGTAAAGTAAATAAATAAAATCAATATTCACGATATTCAGTTAAAAGAGTACCCTACAAAACAAAATTCGGAGCAGCAGTCGCAATAACCACATCTCGATACTAAACATGCACGGCACTTTCATTTGTACAGACTTTTCTTTAACTTCAAATCTCGCAACGTTGATTTAAGTCATTTCCCGACGTCATACAATGATGAAATTTTGCACAGCGACGTAACTTTGATGACAATACAATATTCCATTGTTACTCTCACATATTTCTATATATTTACATTTTAAAAGCATATTTTAATATGAACTTCTTTATCCTAAAATAAATACTAGCCTGCAACGATGTTCTGTTTGACTGGTTGCAGAACACTTTAGGATTTGGGTCATGAAACATTAGCTTGAGAAAAATTATCCGAACCCAGAAATAACTCGAAAAAATAATTAAAAAAAAAAAACTTTTTAAAGACATACTTTTCTTAAACAATTCGTACTAAAAAGTAAATAATAATAATTTTGTTTATGCATGACTAAAAAGAAAAGCATGGGGCGCACCAATTCAAGAATTTATAAAGTGACTATATGAAGAGAGCGCCTCATGCTTTCTTTTTTTAGTCATGCATAAACAAAATTATTTTTTAAAGTTTTTTTGTTTACTTTTTAATACGAATTGTTTAAGAAAAGTATGTATTCAAAAGTTTTTTTTCTTTCTTAATATTAAATTTTAAACCGTAATCTATTGGATTACAGCAACAAATTTATTTTTAACATCGCATTTCTTGTTAAGTTGTGTTAATATGAATAGCTAACCAACAACCTCGACAGTGTATTAGTGCCCTTATTCTGACGAACTTGCTGGCCAACAAGCTCGGCAGTGTACTAGGAAACAAATCCGTCAAGCTTGTTCAGGGGCAGGCTTGTCGAGCAAGATGGACAACATTTGAAGAAACTAAATTTCGTCGACGTCTAGTGGGGGGGAGTAGAGGAAGATGATTGATTAGCAAGCTCGATAGTATAAGTAGCCAGAAGCCTTAAAAATAATTGGAAATTAATGAGAAAACACATATTTTCACGAGTGTGAAAATATCTCATATCTTTATGTGTAGAAAATATATCTTTAAACAAATAACAATACATCATTTCACAGTTGAAATTGTCTTCGTGGTTTTTTAAACAGCGATGGAAGCCTTGGTCATTATTTACATAAGACGTGCCATTAAGTAGTTAAGTTATCATGTACATCATTAAGAACATAACTGTATTTAATTATATTATCACGTAAAGTTCATTTTGGGCTATTAAAACACGTCTTCCACTTCATACAACATGACAATGAAAGAACGTATAAAGTAGTTAATGCTTTATTAAAATACATTCAGCGCTTCCATCTTGTGAGCACCGTATTAAAGTTCTCTTCACATTCAGAGAAATCTCTTCTTTATAAACATGTATATCCATTCGTACCAGCTGCCTTCATAATTATATACAACTATTTTGTCGATGCTTACGAGTTAAAAATATGAAAAAAAAAAAATAATAGTGATGTTAGTTGATGTTTCCGTATATTTTGACAATGAGATCTGGGAAAAATCAATTTCTTTTTAACAATTTGTTTATGCTGTTTTGTTCTAATACTTCACATTACGGGGCCTCCAGTGGTCCAGTTAGTCTAGTGGTTAGAGCGTTGGACTCATGTCCGCGTGGTCCCGGGTTCAATTCCCGGCTGGAGTCCACCTTTCGGCGTCCACCCAGAGTCGTGAGTCACGTGAATAAAGACGTGACGGCCACTCGGTCTAGAAAGCCCCTAATGCGCCTGTTCGTGGCGCACAGTACTGACCACACTGCCGCCATTCAGGCGGACGCAGTTCCATCAACCGCGGACAGATGGCGTTTGAGCAGGCTCAGGACCTTTCCGTTGTAACGCCCGTGGTTATTATTATTATTATTACTTCACATTATCGTAAGTGAATTATTAATGTCTTAAGCGAATTGATAAACTTCTAAGCGTGGAACTTTTTTTTCGTAAAGTGGGCTTAGCAACTTCGTTCATTGGAACGGCGGGAATTGAACCCTTGACCACGCACACACAAAGCGAGCACGCTAATCTCTTGGTTACCTCGAGAACCACATTTGCATGATTGGCGACCTTAGCATAGTATTTTTATTTGCTCGATCAATGTAAAGACTGAAACTTGTTATAGGCACTCGCAGCGAAAAGTCCAGGAGTCAATTGACTTTGCCGACTGTCAACATCATTAGCTAATACATAGAGAGGTTTATTATATAGAGAGTTAAGTATTGACTTCTGAAACCCCAGTTTGCCTGATTATAAACCATCATTTTTGTAAGCAGTGGTTGAATTGAGGGGATACGGTGGGATGCATACCCTAAGTTCAAAGAAAGGAAATTAACTATCCGTCTAGTTGGGTGAAACGTAATAATGATCAAAGTTAGAAATATACCTTTGATCTCATTAATAAAGTTACAAGTGTCCAGTGACAGCTAAAGCTTGTGCGCTGCTTCGAAAAAACATGCAATTTAGTAATTAAATTCATTCCTTTAGTTCATATTGTGCCTTAGTTTTTATGGTAGGACAAACAATAAATGTTGGACCGCACAGCTAGCATTAAAACAGTTCCGAGAGTTCCACCTATGCCGCGCTCCTAGTTAATATTTGTCAATTCGAAAATCTGCCATCTTGAAATCCGCCATATTGGATGAATATCACTTTCTCAATAACAAGTGGATCGTGTGACATATCGATCAAGACGAGAATGTTTCCAGAAAGTCAATTCAGGTATCAGATTTGATCTACCTCTTACGGTGTCGGAAGTTATCTTTAATGAAATTTTACCGCTTGATATATGAACGGACTCCTTCCTCACCAACCGATGAGGAGCTGAAGCATCGTAGTACACAGATATGGATGGAATAGTGGTTGTGGTGGGCTACATTTCGTGGTACACGATCAATGTGGCCGCCATCTTGAAATCTGCCATATTGGATGAAGCTCATTATTATTTATATTATTATTTTTATCAAATGGCAAGTGGGCCGTGTGGCATATCAAACAATACGAGAACGTTCCAAGAAAGCCATTCCACGTGTTAGATTTGACTTAAGAGTTATGGTGTTGGATTTAGGTCGCTGCTGGATAATTGAACACACGTACTGCAAATTTTCAGTGATTGTAACTCCGATACTGTAACTGGTAGGTCAGGGCTGGGTTGCAAGAAATTACTTAAGTGTGAAATCCGACTTAAGTCAAACATTTAAGACAAAAATGTGAAATCACCGTTGCAAGAATAATCTTAAGTCTAAAAGTGTATCACACTTAAGTGCAAGAATTTAAGACAGGTATCTGATACACTTAAGTTAAATTTAAGCTGTGTAATTTACCTTATTGATCACTTTAAAGGCAGAAAACAAGGAAAAGAAAGGATTTGCACACCATTTCTTAATGAATTAAGTAATAAAATAATCTGCATTTCATGTTTCAATAAATTTATGCACGTGAAACAAGTTATAAATGATAGAAACAACTCAAATTAATAGCACGCATTATCTCTCTTCGTCACATATTTATTATTATTTTATGCAATACTTTTGTGTTGTGATTTCGTGGCGTAGTTGGTTAAGGCGCGCTTTCCTGAACTTTGTGTACTTGTAAGGGTCATGGGTTCGAATCTCTCCCAGTGGAGATTATTTTTTTTACTTTCACGAAACACAAAAGTAACTTGATTGTATTGGTTATAACTTAGTTTTTAGCTTTTTACGTGCTTTTCTGTCAGTATCATATATTAAAATTGGTTAATATTGCACATCACTGGAAACGCGTGCAAATGTACCTTTAGCATACCTATGTAATGCACCTCATAATACTTCAAAATTTAGTAGGTAAAAAATAAACAATAAATAAGAAGTTGTGAGTTAAGTTCTGCATTAGTGTGAAGAAGGAAGAGTACAGTACAAGCAGGGTTCAACCTGATATTCTAAAAATGTCAAAATTTTGCAAAACTCGATTCAGAAATGTTAGGCTTTTTTATTTTCTTCAGAAAATGTAGAATTGCTTGAATTATAATGTCTAAAGTGTAATAATAATAACAATATCTTATTAAATACTTTGTTTATACTGCAATTAGCAAATTACCAAGCGTGTTTGAAACACTAGGAAAAATAGTGAGTAAAAAATAATTTCCAGATTGATTTACCTCCGTTTATTGCAGAAATAACAGAAATGGTTTTAAAATATTATTAGGAGATAACACCTTTGCGTATTCATAGCCTATCTACGGCCATGGAGAGAAAAATAAAATAAGATAGAAGTAGGCCTACATAAGTTGAATTTCTGAAATCACGATTTGTCATTTTCCTAACCTTAAATAAAATCATCCTAGTTATTGTAAAACATGCTTAATATTTCAGTTAAATAAAATTAAAACAAACTCTACTGCTAATGAAGCAAAATAAAACTAAACAACAAAGAAATTTTCTGTAAGTAAAGGCGACCCCGATGACAACGTAATGAAATGAGTATAATTAAAAGAAAGGTTATAGTGACAAATTGTCAATTATTAAAAGTATCTAAATGAACGTGTAGAAAAGAAGGGATATCCATTATGACAATAAAATATGCGTTGGTTATAAAAAATTATAGAAGTGCACAGACGTACGGAGATTATGATGTCACGAGATTGAAAACGACCTAGTAAATCGAGGGTCCTATCTGAAGTCAGTTTCTCTACCTGCTTCCGTTTAGGCGCTAGACTGCGTTAGAGATAAAACAAAAACTAAAAATGGTCCAAGGTGTTGGGAACGGGCGTAAGAAACTAATGATTTTTTCACAATGATTAGTAGGGTGTGTATTGTGTTGGATAAGCTTAGCTACTAAATAAGTCGTAAATTTAATAGTTTCAAAAACGGGAAAGGAACCGATGCATTAAAAACGTAGGTGAATGCTGCAATGGGATCGACGACAAATGGACAAATTTACTGCAGTATTTTTTTTTTTTTTTTTGTTTTCCTAGTTAACTGACTGTCCGTTGGAAACTGTTACAGTTCGACTGTAGCTGTCAATATATTTACACATTTTCTGGCAGTCAGTGAGTTCATAAAATAGATTTAAACAATATAATTTATTTGTTTTTTGGAGTACTTTTGGCTTTATTCAAAATTTTGTTCTCGATTTGTAGTGGTCCTCGGCTTAATTCCATGCACCATCTCGGTTTTCATCTTCTGTGACTGAGTGAAACCAAAGGCAACATCATTAGAGTAGCTGGAGGGAGCAGAACGCGAGTCTTGAGCAGACAAATGTTGATCTATGATGCTTGACTTCGATGCTAGAACTTAAGGACTGCGTTATGAAAATAAACCTTGGGAAGTTTGTATTAAAGAAAGGATTAGTGTGGTTAGACGGTTAGAGTCAGCCAGCGGTTTACCTAAAATTTTCCAAATCGGTGGTGTAAGATTGAAACTTGTTGACACACAGGATCATTCCTTTGATTTCTCCTAAAATGTATTGTGTGCTTCAAATGTTATTCTTGACTCCATGTAATGTGGTCAAATGCTTGTAAATCAATATATATACAGATAAAAATATTTGCTATTTTACTCCTTCAGAATAACTTCTTCCCTTTCATAGATTCTTTCAGCACTTTTGCGAAAATGCCATGAAATTCTTTCGCTAATTCAGAATGTCTTTAGCCATTAAAAATGCAGAAAAAGAGCGCAAATTAAGATGGCGGGTGCATGAGAACAAAGGACTTATCCTGTGTCTCGACATACATGACAAAATGCTTTTTACCGATTTTGTTCCATTTTACCCAATTTCCATTTTTCAGATTTAAGTCTAGTCACATGTTACGAAATATCATTTTACTTCCTATTTACACATTTAAATATGTATTTTTATGTGGAGCCAGGAAGATATTAGGTCCCTCCCTAGCTACGGCCTGCCGAAATAATCAAGAACCATATAAATATAAATAACCCACAGGGACGTATTTATGGGGTTGATCCGGGATATCTGAACACCCTCCCGTAATTCTGATTTTTTTTAAGGTAAAATTTGTGTAATTTTAGGAAAAGTATATTGATTTTACACAAATTTCACACCCAGACAGACATATGGACCCTTCTCCCCCAAAGGTGCTGGACTCCCCAGAAATCAACTTTTAAATACGTGGCTGCTCACCCAATTGAGAAAGAAAAGTGCAGAACTAAAATGTACTTGACAACAACGGATCACGAGTGGCAAACTTGTACAAATAAAAATAATTAAAAATCATGTGTCTTATTTCAAACATGCTCTGATCAGACTGTAGATAACTTTCCATTTAATTCAAAGCTCTTTGATGTGGTTTTTGCCTATTCTGAAGTGGACGGGTGCATGACAATTCTGCATGAAACTATAAAGGAAGTATCAAATAAATGCATATTCGACCTACTTCTTGTAATTTACACGCGTTTACCGAAGCCACAGGTACGCACTCTTCTACTTTAGTAGCAACGTTAGCTGTTTTCTGTACATGGACACAGATTCAATTCCCGCCGGGGCCAGTTGAATGGAGTGGTTCGCATTTCACTTTGTGAAACAAACCAGCCGGACGCAAACTGTTAAAAACTGTAGGCCTTGTCCTTAGAAGCTCACCAATTCAATTCGTTGTTTTTCACTTAATTCTATTCTTTTTCTCGATATTTTGCAGAATAGTTTTCATTTTAGTGTAGTTCAGATTATACGCATTATTCATTATCTCAGTTATTTCGTCCATCCGACAAGAAAAAAATGATTCGTGTTGGGAATTTGAATAATTCCTTTTTTTTTTTAATATTCTTTCCACGAATTCCGCTTCTGAATTAAGATGCCTACAGCAACTCAACTGTTATCTATCACTGAGCATGCGCAACGATCACGTTTGGTCGGAATCGCAGTGTTGTGAAACTTAATTGTCAGCGGTAAATACAAATTTGTCGAGTTTTACTTAAGTACGGAAAGTAGTACTTAAGTTATAGTATTGAGCGCTTCCAGCAACAGACTTAAGTACACACTTGGCTGAGTGCAACTCTGTCCGACTTAAGTTAAACTCTTAAGTGTAGATTAAGATTTTTCTTGCAACCCAGCCCAGATGTAATACCTGTTATAACTTTTTGGGAGCATTCTCCTGCTGTTTGATATGTCACACGACACACTTTCCATTTTAAAAGAATAATGACCTCCATCCAATATGGGGGATTTAAAGATGACCGCCACGTTGATCATTACTCTAAAATGTAGCCCATTCGCACCATTCTTCATTTGTATACTACGATGCTTCATTTCCTTCACGGTACGATAACAGAACAAGAACTGTAAATTATATACCGTAAATGCAAAAACGTCTATCCAAACGTAACCAAGTGAGAAAATAAAAATATTAAAACTGCGTAAACATTAAAAACAAGATTAATAATATACTAGCATATAGAAACTCCAGCAGTATAGACTACCTTGCACGGAACTCCAGCAAGAGACGCTTAAAGTGTGAAAGTGCGTGTGAGTGGTGGTACGAACCAGGATTAGTGTTAAATCATCAGACTATAATCAAACTGACCGAAGGTTGCGGAAACCGCAACTACCGGTTGAAGATGTGCATACCAAACCTGCGAGTGAATGTGCGCTGCATGAGTGTGGATTATCATCTAGAGGAAGAAGAGAAGGAAAAATTTATGCAGAACAGTGCATGCATCCGGGACTTACCAGCAAGCAGTTGTACCAGCTTCTCTTCTCCCCCCTCAGGATAGAAGACAGCATGAAGAACAGTAGAGTAGAAGACCGGATGGCTACCCCTGTGATGGGACAACAGCAGCAAAGCAGAAAGAAAATACCAACAAACAATAGCAGCAATTAATCTTATTAGTGTCGTTACAGGGTGTCGCTGATAATAAGAAGAAGCCATTCTCAAGCCTATGTATTGTGTCGTCCTGTATTGTCCTGTGTGTATTGTAAAAAAAATAAAGCAAATAATAGGTAGGAACCCCTCCCAAGCCAATGTTCCAACAATCCAGGAACAGAGACCAAGAGAACATTCTGGACGCCTGGTCAAAAGTCCGTCCTGCAACACCAGCTGTCTCGAAACACAGGAGATTCTTGGAATGCCGGAACTCCAGGCTGAGAGGTACTAAGATGTACGTGTTGCATGACCCAGAAAGTGCGCGATTTAACCTGTGCAAAGCATGCAAAGAGGCAGGGGTGGTTAGGCGGTCCCCCAAATAATAATAATAATAAATCCTTCACGGTATGTGAACTATTGCGCAGTTCCGAATTCTGTAGACGTCTGAGAGGGGTCTTGGCTAGCGCGCGGGGTGAAGTGCACAAGCAATCAGCGAGAGATAGCACTTTTACTACCTACCTCGCATTGACTATTTAAAGTGTCGTCCCGCCTAAGATCACTCTACGACTCCTTCCTCGCGGTTACAGAACTCAGAACTAGATAGTACAAGGCTGTACTTTTAGAGTATAGTGTTCCTACTATATATACATACAATTTGTGACAAAATGGTTTGTGATGCGACATTTTAAATACCATTTTCGACTTCAGCACACCGAAATACAATCAGGACACGTAAAATAAAGAAGAAAAAAAATGTTTTAATTGTTGACCTACCATTCAAGACATCCTACCATCGCCCGTCGAACAGCAAGAAATTCCCCTAATAAAATTTTATAGTAAATCAATAGCAGCTATCACACTAACTTCAGCAACATACCTCTTCATTACTTTAATTGCAGTAGTAAAAGTAACAAACTTACAACAAGGGCCCCTCCACCCTAGTAAATCTTACGTCAATACCCATACGAAAACAATACCCATTAATAAAAATTGTCAACAATGCCCTAATTGATCTATTGATGAAATTTTGGGTCCCTCCTAGGCCTTTGTCTAATTATTACGGGCCTATTCTTAGCTATACACTACACATCCAGAATCGAACTTGCATTTGATAGAGTTATACACATTTGTCGAGATGTAAACTTCGGGTGACTCCTACGGACCATTCATGCGAACGGAGCATCCCTGTTCTTTATCTGCCTCTACATACATGTAGGCCGAGGCATATACTATGGATCCTACTTGTATCTTCATACATGAAGAATTGGAGTAATTATTCTTTTAACAGTAATAGCAACTGCATTCGTAGGCGATGTCCTCCCCTGAGGACAAATATCCTTCTGAGGGGCCACAGTAATTACAAATCTCTTTATCTGCTATCCCTTACCTAGGCAAAACACTAGTACAATGAATTTGAAGAGGATTTGCCGTAGACAACGCCACCTTAACTCGATTCTTCGCATTCCATTTCTTCTTACCATTTATTGTTATTGCTCTATCAATAATTCACTTAATATTCCTCCATCAAACAGGATCCAACTATCCCTTAGGAATTAATAGTAACATTGATAAAATCCCATTTCACCCATTTTATTCTTCAAAAGACTTTATTGGTTTCTTAATAATAATATTCTTACTAACTTTATGAAACCCCTATATATTAGGTGATTCAGAAAATTTAATTCCAGCAAATCCACTAGTTACCCCAGTTCACATTCAACCAGAATGATATTTCCTATTTGCTTATGCCATTTTACGGTCAATTCCTAATAAACTAGGAGGAGTCATTGCCCTTGTAATATCTATTCTAATTTTAATAATTATACCTTGGTATCATAAAAGTATAATTATCTCAAGTTTAGTGCTCCTATCGCCAATGGTTTTTAAGCAATTTAAGATAATTATTTTTGAAAAAAAAAAAAAAAAAAACCACTGACAGCTAGGTCTGATTACCAGAACTGAAATACATCTGTGCCCTGGCCCAGTTCCTAAGGAACACGTATGAAAAAAAATTGGTCTAAATTAATGCGAATATCTTTTGAGAAAGTTATTTTTATTAATTAGTTAGCAACATTGGCACTTCCGGTGACTTAAAATATCTGTACGACCTGCTTCTGGGACCCAAGGAACACGTATTCAAAATTTGGTTGAAATTAATGCACGCATATAGATTTGTTTAGCGTTCAAACAAACAAGACTTCCAATTGTATATGTACAGATCATGCACAATGTGCACATAAACTAAACAGCAAGATCTCTGCAATAACACTGATAAGCATTATTAAGAAAGAAAACACGCTAACGGATCAATAAAAGTTTTGCGTGAATTGCACTTCGAGTGTCATTGTTCGTTAGTGTTAAATGAAATGAATAAGCACATAAAATTCTTAATGGTGCCTGTATTGCTTATTGTTTAAAAGCAGCCATTCGTTGCTCTATGTGTCGCTTTTAATGATTCGCGATCGGATCAAGAGTCTTGGCGTGTGCTAGCTAAAAAATGTACGTTTTGGTTATTGTCGTACTAACGAACCAGTTCGTCCTTGTGGAGTCCAGCCTTTTGGATACCTCTTTCATACATTATTGAAGAATCATGTAATCTTAATATTTATAGAACATAACATTCACTCAGCTATCGAGTATACAATTGAATGCGAGGGAGTACACATTGGTAGCAGCGATAGACATTGTAGAAATACACTACTGTTCAAAGTTAAAACTCCAGAGGAAGGTGAAAGAAAAGAGAGAAGAAATAAATGGGTTAACTTCCATCCCTATTAGACTATATCTAATTAAATTACAGCACATTCAATAGTTTAGCCAATGTACTGTGTATACAATATAATGTAGCTCGAAATATTAATGCACTTCTCTCTAATAGAGTTTGTAATTGCCTCGCACAACATTGGTAGCATGACAACGACTCACGCGCGGATAAGAACGCGAGAACTTATCATTGTCTAAACTCCACTAGAATAGTCTGACTGCACGTGTTTTTCCTTTAGAACAAATCCAATTTTGAATCAGATTTGTTCTGCAGTGTTGTTCTGAATTCCAGGAGATTGATCGGTTGGTTTTGGCATGAAGCTGCTTGTCTTCTCTGAGCATCCTAACCAAACATCTGAATTAGATTAAAATCTGGTGAGCGAGAAGACCATACTATGTTCGTCTAAGAATTCGGCAGCCTATGAGGACGAACATTGTCATTCATAAACAACAATGGAGGTTTCCACATTACCTCACCCTAATATCTGAAGGCAGTTAAATTGCACCAGTTTTTCCTAACAATTTCGTAGAGGTGTTCTCCACACCATTCTCCTGCTTGACATCGTTCTCTTACCCGGGTATTTCAGAGCTGAAACCGGATTTCCTGTTTGCAGATTTAAGTCTTACGCAAATCGTTTTGGGTCTTCTTGACTCATCGGTGAGTAGAAGTTAGTGCTGCTGTCTCTGTGTCTGTCCCACGACGCCCCTTTCTTCTTTGAAAATACATTAGACGAATACAAATTGCAGGTCTCTTGGCACGTATTGAGAGGTACAGACAGGTCCGTAACCAGAGGGAAGGGGGGCGAGTTCTCTCTAGAACGATCGTGAGCCCCCCCCCTCCCCCCAGCATATCGTAAGTTGGATGTAGACATACACTGTCAAAATGAAGAAATACTTTTGAAATTTTAAAAGTAATAGCCTCTTCATGTTACAGTTCCTCTTTTTTTCTGTAATCATGCCAAATCGGCGGAAGCTAGCCACTTTTATGTGTGAAATGTTTGTGCTTCTGCTACAATGTCCCGTATACGTAAGTAATCGGTCCCGGGCGCAGGTGGAATGGAGCAGGGATATCACTACGTTTCATCATGGAATATGAAACCGGTATCTCCAAAAGTTGATAATTCCAGATAAATTAGATTTTTCCGGAAACAAATTTGAAGCTTTCTCTGAGATAAATTCTTGAAATAATGCTGTAACAAGTTTTTTTTTGGGGGGGGAAGGAGGCTCTGGATCCGCCACTGACGATAAAAGGGAGAAATACAGAAGGAATGTAAACAAAAACAGCGGAGGGTTCGAATCTCACGACCGACCATCCTGACAGGTTTTCCAGAATTTCCCTGTTTCACCAAGCGAATGCCGGAATGGTACCTTAAGAATGGTCGTGGCCGATACCTTTGCCATCTTCTACTTAGCCCATCCCGTTCTGAGCCAAAGATGCCAAAAGGTCTTAAACAAATTCAAAAATTTAGAATCGTACGCCACTAATTATAACATACTGTTATTGTTCCGAAACTTCTATATCGCGTTTATATTAATAATAATTCGCACATAACACACAAATTCAGTTTTAGGTGTACATTAAATTATTTCCCCGATAAATCCTTCCATCTAGTTTACGTATATTAGACTTGTGAAATATATAGTAAATCGTTGAATAATACACAATAAATGTCTGTATTGCGGATTCCAGGTAGAACGCTCACCTGTGGTGCTTGGGGACCGTGGTGCGATCTCTGTAAGTGGCATGTGAGGTTTGTGGTAGAGAAACTACTGTGTGCGCGAGTTTTCTCGGGGGAAGGGTCCCATTTCCTCTTACTTTCTTAATTGCAACAATTCTCCCAACATCATTGTCGTAGCATTCGGGAGGTCGTGGGTTCAATCCCAGCGGCCGACCATTCTCAGATTTTCCCAGGGTTTCTCCTCAGCCACACCTGGCAAATGCCGGGATGGTACCTTCAACGTTGGCTTTTCCGAGCCCTTCCCGCATCCTTTCCCCTCCCCTATCCCGGCCTGAGCCTTAGATGCCTAAAAACAATAAATAAAATTCAAGCATTTTCCCAGTATCATCCATCCGCCTTATCCTAAAGGTCTTAAAAATTGAATTAAAATTTCAAATTGCGGATTCTAAAATGCGCCAGTGATTTTATATTTGGCATACGGCCAATTCCATTGTTCGTGTAACGACGTATGGTTACTGGTAGGTTTGAGTTCTTTCAATAAGTACATTTTTTTGACATGTAAGTGATCTCGATATCGGTTAAATAAATTGTTAACCGTAAACAGACCTCCATGTTAGTAAATGCCAATGTCCAGATATTTCTCAGATAACTTGCATTTTTCGCAACACTCAATCGTTTTGACTTCTTTTACATTTTCTACCTTTGGATTTCGTTGTTTTTGCTTTCACTATTTTTGTCCTTCACCTTTTTGGTATTTCGTCATTTATGATCTCGCTCTTCTTTTATTTTCTCCTTTTGTCACGGAATCCAGCGACGATGTGTTTTATCCATGATTAATATCCAGAGCTGAAATGGGTCATCCGGGCCAAGTTTTAGACCATATCTATGCTCGAGACCTGATCTGACCCGATTTCGACCTGGGGACCCGGAGGGAAAAGGCAGTTTTCAACTATTTCGTGCTGACCGGAACCGGAGGTGTTACACCCAGAGGAAACACTGAAAATTCTTTATAAATAATTTCTACTCTGTTATCTAAACCTTTCTTCAAGCATATTCGAATAATGTCATTTTGTTGAACTATCAATGGTTTCTAGAGAGGAGGATAAACAGCACCCAAACTTAGAATGCCATGCAGAAGTATACTTTGTACAAGAGTGATCACTTACGTGTGATATATCGCACGTAAAATTCTCATATTAACAATATTTCGAACATATTTGGATGACAGTTTTCGTAAAATATTAGCAGTGTATTGTATGTGTGAAGGCAATTTTAAATTCTTATCAATACCTAAATAGTCTACACGTAAGAGAACGTGATTTTGAATCCTGCCTTTAAATGGCTTATACCATAGACTTCATAATAGATAGACTTATCACGCTTCCTCATTTCTGGCTGCGCTAAAACTAATGGGTTTTTGTTAAGAGCACGCGATTTTGAATCCATCCGCTAGGTAGCTCTGCCATAGACCTCGTAGTAGAATATGACGTCTATGGCAGAGCGACCTAGCGGATGGATTCAAAATCACGTGCTCTGAACCAAAGTCCATTAGTTTTAGCGCAGCCAGAAATGTGGAAACGTGCTAAGTCTATCTATTGTGAGGTCTATGCTAATACTGGAAAGAACCAACGACTGAAAGTAGTCGTCAGAGCCATCTAATGGCAGGTTTCAAAATGACGTGCTCTTAGCGCAGACGAAAATAGGTAGGCAATATAATATATATTAATAATAGGTATGTCTATATTATTATTTTTATTTATTCTATAATTTTATTAACACCTTTATGCATCGATGCCTCATGGCGAATGGGCGATGATGGGAGAATTGGTGGAGTGAAGAAAGTGGGAGGAAACACAAGAACCCACGTATACAGTCTTTGCACCCACTACCAATAAAAACGCAGGGCATGATCCGGGATCGAACCGAGAACCCCTTGCTTCACAGGTGAGCGCACTACTACTGAACCACCGCAGCCTTAAATTAGTTCGTATAGTGTATATTGTTTTCACTTTCTTTTGAAAAGTCCTGGGTTCGAACCCAGAGACCAGCCTCTGTCATACCAGACTAAAGCTAGGGCGATGCATTGAAAGTAAGCCCTCTCCGACTTCCCACATCCTCACCATCCTAATCCCGGCCTGAAGCAAAGGTGCCTAAGGACCATAAATGCAGTTCAATTTTATGTAAATATCAACTAAATTAATTATGGCCATCGTTAGTTCTAGTCAGAAAATAATCTCTCTCAGCGCCATGTTTCCATTTTGGCTGCATTGTCCGTTCTCTTTTCACATGCAAGTATAAATGTTCTTTGTTCAATATAAATTAATTGTTATTCGTGAGCCTCTAAGGGTAGGGCCTACAATTTTTTTTTTTTGGTAAACTTGACTCTGAATTTTTGGATTTATTTATGAACTTTTTGGCATCGTTGACTCAGGCCTAGATAGAGTAGGTTAGAGGATTTGGAAGTTATCGGCCAAAGCCTTATGTAAGGAGCTATCTCGGTATTCACCTGGTAAAACTGAGGAAAACCATGGAGAACCACAATCAGGGTAGTTGGCCGTGGGGTTTGAATCCACGTGCCTACCCAATAATTTTATACTCCAAACCACTCTGTTCAGTGGATCCTGGGGGGAATAGAACCCGTGACCACACGCATGTTGAATTTTGAGTTATATTTCTAGCCTTGAGACTTCTTTGGCTCAGACTGGGATTGAGTACAGGAGAGGAAGTTGCAGGGAAGTCGACCAAGGACTAAAATTGAAGGTACAATCCGACATTAACATGGAATGATTAAAGACCGGTCCATCGTTCAGACAAAACTTTGGGGATGATAGCGTCCACACTATACGATTTATTCCCCCTGTAAATCAAAACTGCCTTTTAAATTGAAATCGTTTTCAGTTTTGCAGGTTAAAAAATCTCTGATTAGTTAACAAAAAAATATAATTCCGTTTACGTTTTCCGCCAATAAAATTCATTTTCAGTGATTTCAATTAAGTCATTTCTGTTTTAATTGAAAATTCGATTTTGGAAATATAGAAACCGATTTGAATTGATCAGAACTCGATTTTCGATTTCGCAATTTCAAAATCGCACTGCTCCGTGCAAGCGTTTACACAGAAAAACGGACAAAATTTGAGGTTTCCTTCACCGCTGCGTGAATGAATAAAAGACTAAACGAGCGTCCACACTGTCATGTAAGTTGAATCAGATAACGGAATTGAAGCTATTTTCATTCAACTTTTGTGTCAGTCTTCAGTCATCGTTCAGTTCAAAGATTGACCAGGCACAACGTTTTGTCTGAACGATTTATTTGTTCAGGCACGACTTGTCTGATAGTTTGGACCGGGCTTTAGAAAGAATTCTGGAAAGGCTCCAGTGAAGATCGCCAGGCTCTGGCTGGAGAAGCGAAAGTGGATGAGGAGGTGGTCAAACGAGAAAGCCTTTGGTGCGATCCACTGCAGACGGATTCTTCATTCATGTTTCTGCTGTTGATGTTACCTTGTTCGTGACGTAATCCACAGCTGCTCTCGAAATAGCGTGACCTTGTCCAACAGACCCAGATTTGTACTCGGGAGAACGTGACTGCTGATAACATCCTGTGCGAAAAGAAGTCCATTTTGGGCTGTTTTGCTTCAAATAAATCTAATCTCATCTGATGAATAATGCAGTCAGTAATCTAGATAAGCACGTGTGTTTTAATTGATTTTTTTTTTAACGGATTTAAGTTACTTTTTCGTGAAGTTACGGTGAAAATGAAAGTTTTTTTTTTCCCTCCAGTCTGTTATTGTGTATGTCGGTGATTAGCCTTGGTTAGGTGAACCGGTTAGCGTAACAGACCAGCCGTCAGTGATAAACTTTTCACAGCCAATGAATTCTTTTCGTTCCTACGTATTTCATTCTGATCGTGGTGTTGGTTTCAACTTTGTGCCACAACTTCCCTGTAATTTACATTCTTGTAAATACTACAGGATGTAATTGAGAAATTCTGTTTCTTACATAGACTTTACATATATACGAGAATTGAGTAAAAGTTCTCTTTTTTCTCAAGAACCGGAATTTAGACTTTCTTTCTTTCTATTGTTTATTTTATTTAAAGGTGAAATCAGAACCGAATTATTCTATTTTTCAAATCCTGTTCGAATTTTCGTTCAAAGACTGGAGTTGGTGTTTTAGGTCAAACTCCGGTATTTCATTTCTACCCAGATGGCACAGGAAACTTACAAGTTTGAGATCTCAAGTCTGGAAGTTTCCAGCAAGTTTGGTATTGCCAGTATTCAAACTTGCTACAACTTTGCAGCAAAGTTGCTAGTAGACATATGACAAATCTACTACGAACCTGACTTGTCAAAATGGTGGATCGACCTCGAGCCTATGACTAAAAGAGAATCAACTGTCTCCAGTGGAATATGGACCTACAACCTTCCGATTTGTTTGTTGTCCGTCACTACGCTACGAAGGCATCTTCTGAGCGTTTTATCTTTTACTAGTCTATTTATGTTGCGAAGACCGTTTCTGAAGTAAAGTCAGGCATGTAGGCTTGAATTAAAAAAGAAACGACTGATTGATCCTGTGTTAGAACTATGAATGCTGCTGCTTCGTTGACTTTTCACACGCGAAACGCCACAGAAAAAATCTTTTCTGCTCGAGTGGATGCCATATTGCGGTTTTGGTGGTTGTATTGCGTATAATAATAATAATAAATATCTAACCTGAATTGTTCAACCTATTTTCGTGAAATGCGTAAAACATTGAAAATAGTGTAAAATGTCGAAAAATTCATAAGGAAGAATAGGGGGAGCAAATATTTATAATTAGGAACAAAAGGAAGTATAGTTATTTGAAAAAGATGATTAAAAACCTTTACTTTGATGGATATCGAACCCAGCTTTCCAGCAATCTAATACGCTAGCATTACGCCAAGTGGAGAGCTAGTTACAAGCACTTTTGCACCGTAATTTATCCTTCATATAGCAAAGCAGAATACTAAAACATGCCATAGTGTATTTTACAAAATAATAAAAACAAGTTTTAAGGGAAGAAAAACAAAGTTCTATTAAAAACCAGAGAACTGTCTTTTTATCACTCGAACACGCATGGTTCAGTGTTGAAGGTCGGTCTACAAATGTTGAATTGAATTTGAATTCTATGTATTGACTTCAGGCATCGAAGGCTCAGGCTGGGATAGGGGAGGGGAAGGTTCGGGAAGGTGGCAGCCAGGACCTATATTGATTTGCCTGATGTGACTGAGGAAAACGCCTGGAGAAACCCGTCAGGATGGTCGGCCGCTGGAATCGAACTCACGACTTCCGGAATGCTGAGCCAAGGCGGCTCGGTCTCTGCAAATGTTCAAACGCTCTTCACACCAGGCTCTGATTACCGGAGTTGTATCTTGAATTAAGAAGTAAGAACATGGTGCCGTTGTTTCATCCAGCGGATAGTAGATAGCATACGAATGCACTCATATTCGTAGAATACAGCCTATCGTAAAAGTGTCTTCACACCAAAAGAAACTAGAAATTTTGTGATAATGAGTTACAGGCGAAGAAATGAATGCAGTAGCTCATAATTCGTACCAAGGGCAGAGTTTTAAAAAGTATGCAAAATTGGCGCGCCACGGCCACCAATCGTTACATTGGGCCACCTGAAGTCACACCGGGTGGCCAAAATCGTTCATCAGTTCTTTGCTCTAAATTTTCAACTTTGCTATTGAGATTGTTTCACTTTTTAGGCGGGTGTGTGTGTGCTGTTTCACTCTTTTTATTTGCAATCTAATCCATTCTAACTCTTGGCTAATTTCAATATGTTGACGCATCATTATGTAACATGCCTGTAATTTATGTTTAACATGAATAATCGGTCACCAGTGATTACCGATGGCTACCTCAAGATTCTTCAGGAGGCCTCATTGGCCACCAAAGTTTAGAGAACTTTTTAAACACTGACCAAGGGAATTGCTAACTCCCTGGGTGGCGGAGAGGTCGTCGCGCTCGCATTCTGTACACGTGGTCACGCGCTCAGTTCCCGCCGGAGTCCATTGAACGAAGTAGTTCGGAGCTAGAATATTCAGTAATGGAAATTAGGATTCCGGAATCGAAGAAATGTCTAATTCCGGAATTCCCACTTTCGAACACCCCTATTCGGAGCTCACGTTACCCAAAACCCCAGGTCCCGTCGATAGAAGCTCACCAGCTCATTTAGAACGTTAATAACAATTCAATCAACCAAGGAAACGGTAAGGCGCTCCACAACCAGGAAATCAAGACCTAGTAGCAACACAGGAAACTATGACTCCAACCAAGAAAACTCATCAACCCAGTTTCCTTTGATAGTTTCTGGGCAGTTGATAGATGCCTTGGACTCAGAATGACAAATCTTGACTTGTCAAGGAAGTGTCGGAAATGAAGTATTTCATTATTAGAAATCAAGATCTGTGACGTTGAGTTTTCTGTATAATTATAATACCAAACGATAACTGGCGGATGTTTTAAATGTTTAGTGACGTGGGGTATTTTCCCAATTCGAATTGCATCAAGTTTCCGTGTAAATACGCATATACATTAAGGATGTACTTGTACACTTTATAACACAAAAGTCTTTGGTAGGGTCTTAAGAGGTAAGGGAACGAAGTGTAAAGTGGCCGTGGGGTGTTTTCTTCCCTTACGTATGCCGCAAAGGGGAAGGAAGTGTAAAGTGGCCGGGAGTGTTTTCTTCCCTTACGTGTGCCGCAAACTAACGGTAACTTGTAAATTACTTCAACACAAACGCCTTTAATTAATCACTAGTAGCCGAAGAGGCTATGACAGAACCACAAAGTTATTGCAGTTTTTTGTGTTTTTCGTCACATATGATCTAAGGTAAGCATTATTTATTGTTAAAAATATATACGTAGGAAGAAAATTAACAATTTGTAATTACAGGTGAACAAACTATTTGATGTGAAAACTTTGGTAAACTTTATTTTTATATGGGCCAGTCTAGTAACTTTGGAGTTCGTTCCGTCACGATTCGCCTTTAGCTGTTAAAATCCACGCCCATGTCCCTGCCGGGACCATCGAGCCGATGACCTATCGCCGCAGACCGCTCGGCCGGCACTATTTGATGTGTAACATTAATTTAATGAGGTGCAAAAATTTTGTAGGTCAATCGTGACATTTTCTCTTGAGTTACGTAACCCTTAGTTAACATATACATGAATAAGAAACCCAAACTCTTCGGGGGAAAATACACATATCTAACGGACACCCGTCCTTTATTGATTTGTTGTAAATGTATGTTTTGCAAATAATTTTGACATACGAGGGGCGTTCCATATTGATTTACACTTTATTATTATTATTATTTTACACTTATACCTTTATGCCTCGGCAGATACATCCACTTTCTCAACATAGTCTCCATTAAGAACTACACACTTGCGCCACCGATGTGGCAACTTGTCTATGCTCTCTGCGAACCACTTTTTCGGAGTCTGTCGCTCCCACGTCCGGACAGCGTCTTGCAGTTCCTGGAAGTCTGCGAAATGATGTCCACGCAGCGGTTTCTTTAATACCCCGAAGAGGTGGTAATCAGAAGGGGCTAAGTCAGGAGAATAAGGTGAGTGTGGAAGCACCTGGAACCCCAGCTCATTCATGGCAGTCGTGGTTGCCCGACTCGTGTGGAGACGAGCGTTGTCGTGTTGCAGGAACACACCTTTCGCCCATTTTCCTGGTCGTTTCCTTTGAATTGCACGGCGCAAACTCCGAAGCGTTGTCACGTATGACTCGCTGTTAATGGTGGTCCCGGGTTCCAGCCAGTCAATGAGTATGATTCCATCCTTGTCCCAGAAGACTGTTGCCATGCGTTTGCCTACTGAGGGCTGTGTACGGAACTTCTTTGGCGTGGGGCTGCCTTGATGCTTCCGCTGCATTGATTGGGCTGTGGTCTCTGGCTCATGGTAGTGCAGCCGAGTCTCGTCGCCAGTAACGAGTTGAGACATGAAGCCTTCTGGGTCCTGGCTGTAGCGTTGCAGAAGATCACTGATCATTGCTCACGTGAATAGTAAAAAGTATTAATTTTATGACAAGTTAACGCTATCAATTTTCATATTTTTACTACGGGCAATTAATACATGAAATATTGCTTTATAGCTTTGCAACACCCATATGTAAGTGCACAATATCTTTCTGAATCAAAAACCGAAAAATAATTGCACAGTAGTAGCAATAGTGTTGGACGCAATTAAAAGTAAACGATATGAGAAGTTACTGAACGGAGTTCTTTCTGTAGCATCACAACGCTTTCTCGCGCGCATCTAGTTTTTAAACGCTGCTAGAGCCACTGCTGGGTTCGAACTGTTCGAGTACCCATCGTATTATCCAGCCGTAGCCCAAAGGGATTTCCTGTTTAAAAAACTTGAAGGAAGAGTTTCTGGGAAGATTTTTTGTTATAATGATGTTTACATTGTTCGATGGATGAGTGGTTTTCAGAACTTGAAGAAAGCTCTTTTCCCTGAGGAAGAAGAGTACTGAAGGGACGCAGTATTGGATGTGAGAGGGTAATGTTAAAAATAAAGATACTGGTTCAGCTAACATTCTTACTTATCACTCATTCTACGAACTTTTTAACCAACCCTCGTATATTGTTTAAAATAAATAGACCAAGGGGTTTTCAATTATTTTCTTCTGGGTTCCGGATTGATGGTAATGTCGCCTTGACGGTCCTGATGCTTAGTCGACTATCATTAAGACAGGACAGTAAGACCTAGCGGCCGTAGCTCAGATATTAGAGCATTGGCTTCACATTCGAGAGGTCCTGGGTTCTATACCAGCGGCCGAGTATCGTGAGTGAGGTATTCCTGTCACGGTGCAACTTCCGGGATGGTACCTTTAACTTAGGACCCGGCCGGCTCTTTCCGTGTAAGCCATAGGTGCCTAAAGATATAGATTGAAACAGGACAGGAAGACTACGGTTATTGATTACTCCCTATAATTTTGTGTAATAATTACAGGGAAAATAAAAAGTAAACTACCATGAGTTCACATTACACTTCTCTGTTTTTTTCTGGATTTCAACTTGTGAAATGCGTACAATCACACATTGCTTTTGATATCGTAGCAAACGCTGTGAGCCATAGATGTTTTGAAAGCGATAAATAAATTCAAATTCGTAAACCGAGGAGGTCCGGGAAAATAGTTTTCGGCGTCCGAAGTCCGCCATTTGAAGACCTCTGGGATAGACGTTGAGCTGTCTTCATTTTTTGTGAATATATAAGATAAGCAGAGTAACTTTCAGTTTGAAATAAGAATGTCCGCCATTCACTTTACGATTGTCTTTTGTACTGCGTAAGAAGATGAAAATTCATGGCAATGGATGGAGATAGTCGACTACGACATATGATACAGATATGCTTAAGGAGATCCAATAAAGATATCCGTACGTGCATCTACAATGTTTTTCTTTTTTAAATATTCATTTGTTAAAAAGAACTGAGAGAGAGCGATAGTATTCATAAGACTATAAAACAGAGTGTCTACAGATCATGAAAGACCTGAGAAAGTTATAAAATTGTTTGATCTTGAAGGTCATGAAATTGTGCTTCAGTTTATCATTTTTTTCTAACAGCATAGTATTAAATTGAAGATATCCCGCAATCTTCCTTGCTCTCTTTTCTTCAAACATGTAAAACAATGTTTAATTCTCAAAATATTGCAGATTCCTATGATGTTATTTATATTTGATTAAAACTGATGAATATATATATATATATTAGCCTACTGTACTAATCCTGTGACGTGTTATTGTTGTGATTTCAGTTAAAAATAAAGGTCCTAGAAGACTGGGTCCACGATCTAAATGAGCAAAATTCTATGCTTGTTCAGGCGATCGAGGAATTGGAGCGGGAGGCGGCTGATCGAGTGACCATGCTGGAGGAAAAATTACAACATTCATCAGTCGCAACGAAAGAGACGATGTTGAAACTGAAGGAGTACGAATCAGAACTAGAGGATACTACGGTGAGTTATACTTTTGCGAGCCTAGCGGTGTAAGAATATACGATTGCGATTGTTCTACAGGATTGGCCAAAAACCCTGCACCATAGGTGTAACTATAAACGTACAATATCAGGTGTAACAACTCTAAAAGATCAGCCGTGTTCCGCAGAATGTTAGTCACTAAGTTGTGCGTTATAGCACGTCACACGGCAGTAATTCGCTCACTGGAGTCTGCCCACAGTGCTGTACGCCACTGGCTGTCGTTCAGGGTACCTCCGATTGAATTCCACTGCAACATCTCTCTCTGGGAATATCATTCTCATTCACAGGGAAGAATAAGCTGAACACGCTTGTCGTTAGTCATTTGTCACCTGCAACAGTAATATAACAGTTAGTAATCAAATTCCTATGGTTCAGGACTTTTGTCCACCCTGTATTCTATTTTATTCTGTTTGCTGTTACTTTTCTGGCCTATACTTTCTCTCTTACACCTGTGTCGTTAACGTATCAACTCCGTGATTAAAGAATATGTAATTATGTCGAAACGCATCGCATAAGAAATGTAAATACTCATAAGTGTAGGCAACGCCCTAATCGAGCTGGTCTACCGGTTCCCGTAAGATTACCGAAGTCAAACAGCTCTGGGTCTGGTCAGTGCTTGGACGGGTGACCGTTGCAGATGGTGTTGCCTGTGCGGCGTCCACCCAGCGTCGTGAGGGGGTGGAGAGTAGTTGGGGAGCTACCTGAATAAAGAGGTAGAGGAACCGGCATTAATGGCGAGGAGGAGCCGAGATGTTGATCACATCTCACCTCTACGGCATGGGTGCCAAAGCCGGCTGGTAGTCCTGGGCCCTTATGGGCTATCGTGTCACGGGGTTTTGTATACTCATAAGTGTCATGACCCTGATCATGCCATGTGGGCTTTGTGGTGGACAAACTCCGTGTGCGTGGGTTTTCTCGGGGTGCTCCCGTTTCCTCCCACTTTCTTCATTCCACTAATTCATCCCATCAACATCCATACGGCCTGAGCCATAGTTGCCTAAAGACCTTAAAATAAATTAAATTCATAAGTGTCATGACTTTCAACGGAGACCTTAAGATACACATACACCGAGCCCGTAGCTCAGTGGTAGAGCGTTGGTGTAGCATTCAGAGGTCGTGGGTTCGATCCCAGTGGCCGACTATCCTGACTAAAGTTTTTCCTCAGTCGCACCAGGCAATTGCCGAGATGGTACCTTTAACATAGGCCCTGGCCGATACCTTCTCGAATCCTTTCCCCTCCCCTCCCCTCCCCGATCCTAGCCTGAGCCTTAGAACCAGGCCGTAAATAAAAATTCATTCATTCAACTTGTCTTATACAAATGTTACCTACCATTATATTCTTCTAGTTTCACTTCGTTTGAGAATACGAGCGCACAGACTCGCGAAGTATATCACGATTATACTTAAATTGTTTTTGTGTTGAA
This sequence comes from Lepisma saccharinum, assembly GCA_022664845.1. Lineage (NCBI taxonomy): Eukaryota > Metazoa > Arthropoda > Insecta > Zygentoma > Lepismatidae > Lepisma > Lepisma saccharinum. The sequence continues at coordinate 44,425 of JAGDQP010000517.1, read as the reverse complement.
TATATGAGTGAATTAGCTGCACACCAGCAGGTAAGAGAATGTCAATTTTCTCTCCACGAGATTTGTTGGATAAAGGAAAATTTAGTTTTATGGTTGACCAGATGTTACACCGGATGCCACTATGATTTTTTATCATGTCTAACTAATTTTTCTTTTGCTGTTTGCTTAATTATGATTGCTTGTTATAAAATGAATGTATTTAGACTCTTAATTATCCTAGAAGAGCGGAACGTAAAACAAAATGTCGGTTTTATGTTATTAACATTCAGAGTATAAACTCAGTGTTAGTCTGATGGAGCATCATCAAAAATATAGACGAGATACAGCTAGTTAGGTGGAAAGTGGATAGAAAATCGAAACTAATTTGACATTATAAGAGCTTATTCTACTTGCGTACTTATGCATTACCATTATTATTTCGGATGCAGGAACTGAATGATCTGTTCTTGTACAGGGTGGGGTACGAACAGTTGACACATTTAATCTTTGAACAGCATCTTTAGTTTACAAGTGAAATTGATAATATTCTATACACAGGTACCTTGCTCCTTGCGAATACACCTCAATGCATCACATGCTTAATGTGCCCTCCATTGCGGCGTACAACATCTTCCAGGCGAATAATCGTATCCCTGTCGACTTTCCAGCACAGCTGTAATCTCACCGCACGAACTGCACAATCCGTCGTACATTTCCATAACAGTGTGAGGCCTTAAGGGGAAGAGTTTCTCCTTCAAGTTGCTCCAAAGAATGAATCTCAAGGATTTCAGTCTGGGCTTAAGGGTGGCCAAGAGTTTCCATCATTATGGCGCTGGGTGTAACGATGAGATATCACATGGCACCGAAAATCCCTTCCCCGCAAAATATCCAGTACATTTGTAGGCTGTAGTTTATTTTGGCGTGCAGTACATTGCTATCCAGATCCAGTACATTACACAGGTAAGATCCAGTACATTGTTATTTGTGTGAGGTGTTGTCCCATCTTGCATAAACCACTGTGTATTAATTGGGAGTTTAGTGGTTAGATGATGAGGCACAAACTCGCGTGATAATGATGGAATCTCTTGTCATCCTTAAGTCGAGACTGAAACCCTTGCGATTTCATTCTTTGGGCCTACTTGAAGGAGAAACTCTTCCCCTTAAGGCAAACTGTTATGGAAGTGCATGACCGGATTGTGCAGTTTGTGCGGTGTAATTACAGAACAACTGGGCCGGTAGTCTTCAGGGTTAAGTCTACTCTCCTGCAGGAAGTTGTGCGCGGCAATGGAGAGCACATTGAACATGTGATGCATTGAGGTACCTTTATATTGGACATTATCATTTTAATTTGTAAACTAAAGGTGCTGTTGAAAGATTAAATATGTCCACTGTTCGTGCTCCATTCTGTAGTAAAATATCCGTTATCAAAATCAATATAAAATTTTCTGCACGTCCGACGTGTTGTCTTCCAAATGTTTGTGCTATAAAGACCTGTATTAGGACAGACCCAAAGGAAATTGCAGGTATATTCATTCAATAGCTATTTTATAAGTATTGCCAAAAATTTAGAAAACAATATTCAGCGTAGTTGCGAAGAGACGAAGATAGACATAAAACTAAACTAACCTTCAATTTTCTTACTACCTGTCACAAAACCTGAAATTCTAATAAACTTTGCAATTAAACAGAAAACAAAATTCTGCAAGAATAAATGAATTATCAGATAAAGTAATTAATAAAAATCACACCGAAAAAACTTAATATGAGCACTATTTCATATGGAGAACACATTACGAAACGGAACATTTTGAAATGTTCAACACTTAGATATTACAGAATGCAAGAGGAACAGTTAAGACTTCCTATTTAATCAATTAAACCGTTTTCATCCTAAATTAAAATTTACCAGGCAGTCGTAAACGAATGGGAAGATCCATTTCCTTGATTAAACATCTATCGGTCTAACAGGAGGTTTCAAACAACTATGGTGATGGTGGTGGTGGTCGTAGTAGTAGTCGGCGTAGTATTTGTAGTAGTAGTACTTATTTGAATGTGAAATGGTTAGAAATGTGTATTTAAAGAATGTAGTTACGCAAATAAACATTATCATGAGACTAAAAATTAACTCTCCTCATATTAAGTCTTTCTATTTTCTTTTGTAGGAACTGAAATGTAAGTGTAGTTCTCTCGAGGAAACCTGTGAACAACTGAAGGAGCATGTATTGACTTTACGAAGCGACTTGTGTAATTTCGCTAAAGTGGCGCGCCAGGCGAAGAGTACTTCGGATTGGACTGCAGATGGAGTTAATTTCTTCAACTTTAAGCTTGAAGACATATTTCATACGGAAGGACTCTTTAAGGAGTAAGTGAGAGTTCTTTTAGAGAGAGACATCACAAGTGTTCTCACACACTATCGTAAGTGTAATAGACTGTTTCTCGATCCCAGTACATACCTATCTATAACTATCAGTAAGATCAAGTGTGGTAGCTCAAAAAATGCGTGCACGTCTTGTGCTGTAGATGAAGTGACCATTTTTTTAGGTAGATTTCGAAGAAAAATATACCTATTGAGATCGATATATATATATATTAACACGCTAGCGGCCATAATTTTGAAGATATTTGAACCAAATTTTTATATGTTGTTTCTAGACTTAATAGCTCGGTTAAGTTCGTTAATGAGCAAAATCGGTCGCCATCTTGGATCCAAAATGGCCCCCGAACCCATTGTATAGAATACACAGCCTAAACGGCTGCAGCTATAAATATCAAATTTGGTAACACTATACATTATCATTTGTATGTTACTAAAATATTACATGATGTATCCAAAGACGCCATCTTGGATAAAAAATGGCGGACCTAAAAAACATTTTCCACACCGTTTGAGCTAGAGATACGAAATTTGGCATAAAGGTGCATTATGACGAGTAGTTTAGGGAAATATTACAACATTTGGGAAAAGTCGCCATCTTGGATCCAAAATGGCCGCCCCAAAAACCCAATTTCCAAATCATTGAAGGTAGAGAAACGAAATTTTCTTTGAAGGTGTATGACCAAGAGTAGGTTACAATAAATGGGGCAGACCTTCCTTTTGGAGGCGCAGCCCTCCGTGGGAGGGTACAGATGGATACCATGGTGGTGTAGTGCTGCAGTGAGATTTTGGTTAAGATAAAGGAGGCGCATCCTCTCAAAAGCACTGAAGTTGGGGGGCGAACCCCCTACGGGGGTCTGGGGGCAGCGCTCCAAGCGAAACAAAGCGAGTATATAACTATAACAATAAATAGTTTCTCGATAGCTCTCATATAATTCGAGATTTAAATTTTTGAAAATAAAAAAAACTTCGAGATCTACCTCAGCCTGTAGGCTTACCGAAAGGGATTTTTTTTTCTTCATGCTCTCTCCGTGGACTCGTAAAATTGGGAACAATTATAAGTAAACTGGTCAGTTTATTATAGGTTATGTTTAAAAATGGGTAGAAAAATGTTACTTACAGAGTACCAAGACAGGTGTACAAGAACATCACAAACACAATAGAAAAGCGGCAAAGTTTCGCAGAAGTGTGTTCACGTGATAGAGAAAATGGACAGAGAAGCCTGGTGCTGAGAAGTCTCCGTGTTGCCTACTCTACCAATGCTATAATCTATACAGTCCAACTGGCACATATGTTGTACATGCATATGTTAACAAGTAATTATTTATTGTTTAGATGATCCTGGATCTATCTGATGGTATTTCTCGCTGGAATTGACTTTATTTAGTAACTGGATTCTTTTGAAGTGGTACGCGACTTATGAAAGAATGTTTTCACTACTAACATTTCGTGAAGGGTGATTACTATTTTCATTTGTGACCTTTCCTCCACCCATATGGATTTTATGGGATCAAACAGTCTTTCCATTGGGGTATTGCTGCCCGGGAAACACAAAAATAGTTCAGTAACCATTTTTATGTTGTTATGTGGAATGCGTCTTGGAAATTTGGTGTCCGGTGTGTGTTTTTCTCCGTGAAACTGGGTTTAGCTATCAAAATATATCCTGCGGTTTGAAACATTGTTATTCTTATTTTATATTTTGTGGAAATCGGGGACCAAAATAGTCGAAGAGGAAAGTGTTACTTCGGGCACTGTCCCCGAAAATTGGGGATGAATGATCATCTCAGCTCGAGGACTCCAGGTGAAATTTCCAGTAAAAGTTTATTAATATTATTCACTTAGTTCTACCTGACGAATGCCGAAATTTTTCTTTGAACTGAGGCTGGAACCCTTCAACGGACAAAGTAAAGAGACTGGAAGACTTGTAGTTTTAAGGTGCTGTCAACGTCATAAATAAATATATATATATTCCAGATTTATAACACCAGGTGGCCTGTTCCTGACAAGTCGTTATGTGAGTTTGACCACGGACTGGTCACAAAATAAAAAACAGAAATGAAACTCCGTAATTCATTTGAAATTAATTTCTAAGACCTTTAGGCAACTTTGGCTCAGGCCGGATGGATGATGATGGGACGAATTGGTGGAATGAAGAAAGTGAGGAGAAACGGGAGAACCCCGAGAAAACCCACCCACATGGTGTTTGTCTAACACAAAGCCTACATGGCATGAGCAGAGATCGAACTGACGATCCCATGCAGGGTTTAAAAAGTATGCAAAATTGGCGCACCACGGCCACCAATCATTATATTTGGCCACCTGGAGTCACACCTGGTGGCCAATTTTGGCCATCTAAGTTCTCAGCTTTACCTGTACCAAGACTCGCTCCTGTATTTTATCTTGGTGCTGCGAGTGTATTATTCCTACGAATTTTCGACACGCCTTCGTACGCACTGCAGTTTATTCAGACGGAGGGAGGACTGTTTCACTTCTCTTATTTGCATGATAAGTCATCCTAGTTCGTGGCAATTTTTAATATTAATATTCTTTGGTAATTTAATATGGTGGCGCATTATTATGTAGCATGCATGTAATCTATGTGTAACGTTAATAAAACGTAATATATTACATGAGGCCACCAGTCATTACAAATGACTACCACAAAATACTTCAGGTGGCCTCATTGGTCACCAAATTTTAGAAAACTTCTTTAAACACTGATCCCAAGCGCCAGAGAGAGTGCTCTACCGTTGATCCACCGTGGCCCCTTCTTTCTTGAGTAATCGACTATATATTGTAGGGTAAACTAAATAAAAATAAGGTGAATGTAGATGTGCAATCGACCGGTGTGGACGATTTAGTCTCCCGCGGAATATTTCTACAGGCAACAGACGTGATGATATGACCTTGACTCTCCTTCAATCTGATGTAATATTTTCCAAATATATGTCACTATACACAACACTACTAATATTGGTATAGATTGATTACTCAAAATGATTGCCCGCGATCTGCTCCAACGTATTTTGTGTTCAGTGTTGCCATTTTCATTTACTAAAATGATTACATTTCCGCAGTGTTGGATTAAGCTATTTGGGGGGCCCTGGGCTAAAGACTCTGTTAAGGCACCTGTTACCTATCCCATGTAGTCGTAAAAGTAATTTATTTTCTTTTGGAGAGGCCCCTGAACGAGTGGGGCCCTGGATTGCAGCCCCTTTAGACACCTCTTCATTCAGCTCTGTTTTTCCGCTTCAGAGACTTGATCCAGAAGTTTGTGACAGCCATTACGCTTAGATTATCTTGTTAGTTTAAACTCGAAATACCCAGACGTTTCTTATATTTCCTGAAATAAACAGTTTCTTTTCTAAAATCGTTCACCAGTACCGACAAGTTTAAATGATTTATTGAGATATTAGATAAAGTACTGGGGAAGAAAGAGTATGTGACAGTCCACTGACGTCACATTTCAAGTATTGTAGACAATGGAAAATAAAAAAGATAGAAAAAAAGTACTTTTGGTTCCTTTTTCACACTTCATGAGTTTTCCCAAGCGCTTTTCTATGTTTACGAAAAAGAAAAATTGAAGAGTGGAAGTGCCATTGTTAGTGGGGAACACTTTTGTCCATAAGCATGTTCGATGTGCCCACCCGCATGTTGCCATCATTGTTCCAAGGGCCAAATCAATCAGGAAGAGGTGAAAACAATCATCTTATGTTGGAAGAAGAGACCCTGTGAAAGTCTCGACTTGGCATTACCTTAATTCTTGAGTTAGCGATCAAAATTCCTGGGTGTTTTTAAGGAAAAGTAGAAATAAAAAGTACAAGTAATATTTCTGAAGTAATTACCACTGAATTTAGTTTGCACGCTTTTCAACTTACATTTTGTTTAAATATTTTCTCCAACATGTTTACATACTGATAAAGATGTATGTCAAGTTCAGACAACTGTCTCGAATGCGTAGGATGACAAAATCTCCAGGTTTGTCACCTTTAAATTTGTTCTGTTTGTGAGCACACATGAAAAATGTGAAAAGAAACGCCCACAGTCAACAGTCGATACTAGTATTCACATAGCTGTAAGAGCTCCATCCACAAAAGATTTTTATTCACTAGGTAAAGCATTCAAACCCACAAGAACTGACACACTTTTATTTTTCGATAGCATTTCTTTCAGTTCAACGTAGGCTTGCGTACACTTATCAAAAGGAACACTCTTTATTAATGGAACTTTGGCGAACACTATAGGGGGTTTGGTCAAAACTTTTCCTGTGAGAACTCGATCGAAAAACTTCTGGAACCGAACCAGCAAAGTATTAAATAACGTAACTGAATTAAGTCTCGGAAGTTTAACGAAAACTGCAGTAGTAGCATATCAATTATTCTTGAATAAGATGAAAAATTACACATAATTCTCTAGTAAACATAAAAATTTTCGAATTAAGTCTAAATTTGGGAGTAATTCGTGAGTAGAAATGAACAGATTTCATATCCTGGATAGCAACAAATCTTTTCCTATTAATTTTTGTACAATTTAAAATTTCTCGCGAATTTTCAGGGTCTCTAGTTATGTGATACCAGATCTATTCAGTCTGCTTCTTCTGTAAAATCTTAGTTTTGGCACTTAGAACGTTTGGCATTTACACTCTTCAATTATTCAATTTGTTTCACTCTACGAAATAATTACCTTGACCAAAAAAAGTCACCATTTTTGAGCATGGCCCTAATTTAAAAATGCGTAACAGGAAGGTGTGATACCAGGTATGTACTAAAAATATACACAGTCTTAAAACTTAATTTAATTAAAACAAGCTGACAAGGCTATCACAAATAACTTTATTTTAAAAACGCAGAACCAGCGTAACGGTTTCAATGTTCTAATCATTACTACCAATGTCTGGGCCTTCTCTTCTGGTACGTTTTATGAACTGTTAATGTGTTTTAATGTGTCGTCTGAGAAAGATGTTGTTAGAACCGTTACGTAGGCTGTGCGTTTTTAAAATAAAGTGATTTGTGATAGCCTTGTCAGCTTGTTTTATTTAGATTAAGTATGGATACAAGGCCTCAGTATAGTCTTAAAACGTATTAACTCTAGTAAAAGATAGTTTGCTGTTTGTATTGTCTCTCTAAATTTGATTTGTTTTCGATTTTTCACAGTTGTGTTTCTGATACAGAACGAGGACGGAGAGCATCTGAGGAATCCAAGTCTTCTTACCACGATGTCGCGAAGGAAATCTTTGAGGACCAATTCGCAGCTTTACATCAGGAAGACCTTGTATTTAAAGATAGGTTAGTATGTGAAGAATACTTTGAAAGTCTGAAATAGGGTCATGCTTAGCAGTGATTGTAGTATAGTGTCAGAATTCTGGGTTTTCGCATTAAGCGATTAACGAAATACAAACTCTGGAGTTGGTACCTTGAAACAGACAAGAATCGATTTCTTCGCAAAGCTGTCTTTTGTTTTATTGTTTGCGTCCAATGTAAAAGTGCTCCTAAGGTGTATTTGGAGGTTGTTAAATTAATAAATACAAAAAGATGCAAATATGTACAATTTTAACCATAACTGCAAGTTCCCCCCATCCTCCCAGAAATGAAAGAAGCAGGGTTAGAAAATTTGCATTCCATTACGACCGTGAACGGAATATTGTTTGCCAATCGAAAAAAAAAAAAACAAAAAAAAAACTATATAATTGAAGTTTGTTTTACAGAAACAACAGTAGTCACTTTTTTTTTTAATAGAGCTAGAAAACCCCTTCCAAATTCCATAATTCTGACTGGATTTTACAGTATTGTGTGAACAGATTATATAAGAGATATAGTGAATTTCAGCAGAACATGAAATTTGGAAAGGTTTTTGCTTAAAGTATGTAATCATAAGCATTTATGTGAATCTGTTCCCCACATATACAGAAGGCTGATCGGGTTATATGCGACCAATATGTAACGTGCACCTACTTTAGGAAAATCCATGCCGCCATTACCGGTTGTGTTCTATTGGACCACCGGCATTGTGGACTATCGACCGACATCGCAATTTCCTCTGCAACAAACTGCTTTGGAGGACCAGCATGGAAATTCCATCTCATTCCTCACGGCATGGTTTCCAGAGACTAGGGAGCGTTTGGGAACGCCGATGTTGGAGACGTAGTTTGAGCAGTCCAAATGCGCAAAAATCCATGGGACTGGCGTAAGGGCTCTTGACAGGAATGCCACGAAAGGGAATAACACGAATTCCAGTTTCTTGCTCAATGTTCCGATAAAACGGAACGGATGATCTGGCGGTGTGGCTTGACGCTTTGTCCATGTGGATCAGCACCTGGTTGGTGCTGGTTCCATACAAATGAGGGATATCTGTCCGAAATATGGGGGTCATGATGGCTTCCTGGAAGTAGACAGCATTCACCTTGATGTTTGTTTCAACCTTACGGATGGTCAACTTTCCCTGGAACCCAAATCCAGTGACAGTCCCTCTGGAAAACTATCGCGACACTGGCGGTGAATCTCTGTTCGTCCCTTTACTTTGATGTCACGATACGTATTGCCAGAATGTGACCATTCCATGTTAGATAAATGTACGTGATCAAAATGTACTGCTATTTTGTTCCCGCCAGAGGTCGTTCATACAGTTTACGGCAGTTGGTTTTGCGTTCCGCAATGTGACGCGGGAGGAGACTGTGAACCCGGCACTTATGGATGCACCGCAGGCCAAAAAGGCGACAAATGACATCGCTGATTGTTGACTGTGTCACATTGAACTTCTGGGCCATGACGTTGAGGTGGTGGGTTCTCCTGCACTGCAATCCGCCGAACCTCCCGTAGCATCTCCGTCGACAGTTTCACTGTTGCCCTGGAACTAGCCTATTTTGTTGGCGAATATTTCTCCACGGGCGCACTTTATGTTTGCCTGGCCACGATCTCTTTCGCAATGGTCAGCCCAGTGGTTAAACCATGTTCCATGCACTGTTTCATTATTCGGTTATACGAAAAATGTGTGTGGAAAAGGGCCATGACGTACCCTTCCCAATACCGGTTCAGTTTGGGCGGCATTGCACGATCACGCTACTTCCACGTGTGGTAGCTGAGAGTCCACACCAACTGCACTGCCAGTGTCAAGGTTATGGGTGTGGTACGTCGGTGGTAGTAGTGTTGACGAATCAGTCTGATATAACCCGATCAGCCTTCGTTTATATATCTGAAGCACTTTTCCTTAAGCTTGAGAGGAAGGATGTTTTGTGAATCTTGTTTCCAATGCCTCCATGTTCGTATCTTTCACCACAAATTCACATCTCAGCGCTCATTCTGAAAGGCAGTGAGAAAGCACGATTGCTGCCGAAAAAAAAGACGAAGTGAGGAATTGGATTGGTGAACGTAGAAAAAACAGAAAGCAAGTCGATCCAGAGGACTCAAAATCCAAAGATCTCGGTATTGTTTTTTTTTTTTTTTTTTTTTTAATTTTTGTCCATGAATTGAATCAAAAGAAACGAATCCAGAGAAGGAACAAGACTTCTCATCCCTATACTAGAGCACCTCTTCTTAATTAAATTTTTCAAAGGGCACTTATACGGTGTTAAGTATACTGTTACATGAAGTTTGCGGGGGCCAGGGATTAATAACCAGTAGTTTTTTTTAAAAAAAAAGAAGAAGAAGAAAAACTAAACTATCCAATATGGTTGTGTAAGATGGTCGATATTTTGCGAAGCAACGACTATGCAACCAAACGGCCCTTAGACTATGCATCCCTCCTCGTGGTCACTACCCGAACTACCATTATCCTCCTCCGTAAAGCTCGATCTATTCAATATCTTATTATTAGTTTTATTAATTTTCTAATGTGGGCTTGATTTGATGACGGGCCAACAGAAATATCGATGCGAGCCGGATATGGCCCATTGTGAAGGCCTGCTCTAAAGTTCGTTAGTGTAAATAATTTTTATGGTTATATTTTTTTTAAAATAAAGTATTCTGTTCGGTAATAAAACTCTCAGAAGTTTCATAAATGTTTTGTTTATTTATTTCGGTCGCTATTTTTATTATGTTTTTCTGCCGTTTTAGAGCGATTGCAGAATTGGAAGAACAAGTGACCGATCTGAATCATCAGCTAGATTCAAAAGACTCCAAGATTAATGAACTGTGGAAACAAATAAATGATTTGAGGGACGAATTGTCGAAAAAAGATGAGGTACGTACAGTCGTAGATTTTTACTTAGCTAATTTGTTCTTACTCTATAGATGCTTGATAAAGGATTGCGTTTAAGTAGCCCTAGAAATAACAGTTCTCTCTTAATTTTATGTTGTCTGTCTGTAACGCAGGGTAGAGCCAGGGGTATACCGGAGCCAGGGCTCGCGACAGCCCTTTGTTAAATTTTGAATTTGATTGTGTTTTCATTTAATTTTTAAGCCCTTTAGGCAACTTTGGCTCAGGCTGGATGGATGGTGATGGCGTGATTGGTGGAATGAAAGAAAGTGGGAGGAAACGGGAAAACCCCGAGAAAGCCCACGCACACCACAAAACCCACATGGAGCGAGCAGGGTTCGAACCGACAACCCCAAGCATCAGAGGTGAGCCATCGTGGCCCACCCTTTGGTAAATATTTATATTCCGAGTCTTTGTTAAAATTGCTCGCGAGGATAAACTGTCGAGCAAAATGGCTTAATACTTCGCTTAATTGCAATAATTAGAGAACTGTAATTATGGAAAAGAAAAGGTCCAGAAGCAAATAGAAGATCATGTAAATAACTTTCACGCTGATTTTCAAAGGACTTTCATTCGTCGTGAAAGTGCATGATTCACTTTACCCTAATGTTGGGTCTAATGACGATGTAAACTTTTGTTTCAACAAGGTGACTCCACCGCTCATAGAACCCGGTCGAGTTAGGAGATATCCGGAAAGGTGTGTCCGGGACGCCTTATTTGACGGTATGATGACATTAACTGGCCCACCCGCTCATCAGCCTTTTTCCTATGGGGCTATCTGAAAAGCAAAGTCTATGAAACACGCCCAGGCAGTATCTTTCAGTTGAAGTAGCGCATGCAGGTGGTTCTAGATGAAATTTCAGAGAACTTGCTACACCCTAAGGAAATAGTGTTTGGAAAACCAGGGTAGCCATCTCAGGGACATTATTTTTAACACCTGAAACAGCTGTTCCATTAAACTCCAAAAAAATTCTTAATCTTAAGTTAGCGTTAAACAAAAGCTTCGGCAAAAGGAAAGTTATATTCTTATTTTAAAACTCGTCAGGGGTTCAGGGTGTCTAAAAATCGTGGAATACTCAGGGAAATCTATAATTTATATGGGAAACTCAGGGAAATTATAATTTATAAGGGAAACTCAGGGAAATCTATAATTTATAAGGGAAACTCAGGGAAGCTATAATTTATAAGGGAAACTCAGGGAAATCTATAATTTATAAGGGAAACTCAGGGAAATTATAATTTATGAGGGAAACTCAGGGAAATCTATAATTTATGAGGGAAACTCAAGGAAATTTATGAGGGAAACTCTAGGAAATCTATAATTTATGAGGGAAACTCAGGGAAATCTATAATTTATGAGGTTAGCTCAGGGAAATTATAATTTATAAGGGAAACTCAAGGAAATCTGTAATTTATAAGGGAAACTCAGGGAAGCTATAATTTATAAAGGAAACTCAGGGAAATCTGTAATTTATGAGGGAAACTCAGGGAAATCTATAATTTATGAGGGAAACTCTAGGAAATCTATAATTTATGAGGGAAACTCAGGGAAATCTATAATTTATGAGGGAAACTCAGGGAAATCTATAATGTATGAGGGAAACTCGGAAATTATAATTTATATGGGAAACTCAGGGAAATTATAATTTATATGGGAAACTCAGGGAAATCTATAATTTATATGGGAAACTCAGGGAAATCTATAATTTATAAGGGAAACTCAGGGAAATCTATAATTTATAAGGGAAACTCAGGGAAGCTATAATATATAAGGGAAACTCAGGGAAATCTATAATTTATGAGGGAAACTCAGGGAAATCTATAATTTATGAGGGAAACTCAGGGAAATCTATAATTTATGAGGGAATCTCAGATAAATTTATGAGGTGAGCCTACCTACAGATGCCCCGGCAAGGCGGAGGCGTGGGTTCGATTCCCACTGCTGACCGGATTTTTTTTCATGTTTTAAAATCCTCTATTCTAAAGAAATAATTTCGTTTTTTCACTTACGGAATACCAATAATGTACAAGATGCTTGGACTTGGCGGTGGTGGTGAAATTAAAGAAATGTCATTGTGTATTATTTACATGTTTCACTATACTAAGAACGCAGGGAATTTCAAGGCACAAAATGATCAGACACCATGATGTTTATGAACGTTCTATAATCATGACTAAACAATGAAAAGAAATTTGAGACTGAACATATTTCTTAATAACATAGAGTAAAAGATAACAATAGAATTTTAAAAAATTCTGTAGCTCATTCCCAACCTAAATCAGAAATGGAATGAATAGAATTTAAGGTTTCAACTGTTTATTATAGTTGTTTCTGTGGAACGTTACGAAACATAAAAGTATATATTTTCTGGATTTTGCAATTTATCGTATGAACGGCGGGAGATTTTGACGTTCGTGGGAGCCATTTTTGGCTGCGAAAGGTTTTAAAATTACTGCAAATGAAAGTTAAAACAACTACATTTTGTCCGTGGTTATGTTTCCAAAGAATGATAGGCAGATACGTTGATACATACATGTACGATGCGGATATTTAATTTAAGGTAAATCCTTTCAAAGTTGTTCGGAGGGTTGATGGTTTGCGTTAAAGGAAAGAAAGAGGGAAGGAGAAGTGAGGGGAGCTAATGTTACGTCACTGCAAGGTCACATTGTATGAGATTTGTGATGATGCACTGTTATAGTTAGCGTGAATTATAGTAAAATAAAGTGTTATGATCACAAAAGCAGGAGATGTATGGGTGGCCATTCTGAGATGGAATACATTTTTAGGGTTGTAAATTTAATTGGAATGCATGCATTTATTAGGTATGTTTACCTATTGTAGCCTCGGTCTAATAGTCTTAAAAGTATGGTAATAATATAATTACGTACGTATACTTATTTTAGTTAATCTCCAGAAGTACTGCTTCTTGTGTTCTTATAATCAGTGTTTAAAGAGTTCTCTAAAATTTGGTGGCCAATGAGGCCACCTGAAGAATTTTGTGGTCGTCATTTGTAATCACTGGTGACCTCATATAATATGTTTCATTGACGTTCATTATCCTGGCGCGCCATCTGTCTGCGAGGAACAGAACTTAAAAAATAGATTGTGAAAAGAACACGGCGATCGTTGTAGTCAAGGAGAGATTGAACGGCGGCGGAGAACCACCAGTTTTATTGCACACTCACACAGCAGTTGCGTCGTCGTATGAACCAAGCTGCAGTACGTAGGACGGCGTGCTAGAGATGAGTAGAAAATAATGCACTCGTGGCACTAAGATAAAATAGAGAACGGTGGTGAGCGGCGTCACTGTCTTGATGCAGGTAAATTTGAAGATTTAGAGCAAAGAACTTGTGGCCAAAATTGGCCACCAAGTGTGAATCAGTGTGGCCAAATCTTTTGATTAGTGGCCGTAGCGCGCCAATTTTGCATACTTTTTAAACCCTGCTTATAATTAAAAAAAACACAAGTAACTGCCATGCAGCTAAACTTAAAATCGAAGTGTTTCTTCTTTAGAATTCTGCTAAAGAATTAAAATAGATGTTCCATGTCGGAGTAGTGGAAACTATTTTTTTAAGCGTGGTGGTATTGCTTGAAGAGAGAAAGTGGATAACGTTGTATCGAGATGTAATGAGCTACTTTTATTATTTCGTGTATGTATTGCACCACTGTGTATTGTATGTATTTTTTTATTCAGATCTACCCATTTTTTAAGAAAGAAAGAAAAAAGCAATGCTATTCATTTACCCGTTTTAACACAAATTACAAAAATTAAAATTAAATATATATATAATACACAGCCATATTCAATCCACTACTGGATGAGGCCTCTCCCGGATGGAGGAGAAGGTCTACTGCTCCAACGCTGACCAGACGTGTTGGGAGAGGAGAGCCGAAGCTCTCAACTGTGATCGCTACCTCTTTATTCAGGTAGCTCCCCAATT
>JAGDQP010000517.1:0-29540 GCA_022664845.1 Lepisma saccharinum | reverse complement strand
ATTGTCGCATGTCTTTAAAGAATATTTCCCAAATTCGCGGAGATGTCCCGTCTGCGACACCTATTAATAATTCTCATTGCGTTACAAGAAGATCACTCTCCGAGATACGACTTGATAGACTTTTGGACTTAAAATCTTTTGTCGACGAAAAATTATGTTTTTGCAAATGTCGCCCTCGTTTAGCGACGTTTCAGAACATTACTTTCCTCAAACGTGTGTCATGTAATTGTGCATATGTCTTAATAAATCAACAAATGTATACGATGTTTCAATATATTTATTTTTGAAATATGAAAAGTCTGTTTTAGACGTGCGACAAAACTTTTGGTCGTAGATGTACCAGCATTTCTTTTTACTTTTCTTTCTTTAAAATCGAATTCTGTATTTGCAGAGCTTTCATGATTACGCCAATAATTTTGAGAAAGAAAACACCACTCTAAGGAAGCAAATTGAATGTTTAACTGAGGCACTAAAAGAGAAAGAACGTGCTTTTAACACCTTGAATCATAATTTGCTGAACGCGGAAAAGGTAAGACGAATGCAGGTTTGTGTACTTCAGTTATTGTGTCTGTACGATTACAAGTAGTGATGGCTTTGGTTCCATCGATTGGTTAGTAAGCTTTTAATTGTACAAAGAAAATTCATTTTTTTGTTAAATCGTTCTGTGTCCCGAGCATGATATTGGGTTAAGTAATGTAGTTTCGCTTGAACTCCCTCTACAGGGTGATCCAGAATGAACTACATTACTTTCAAGAGGTGATTCCTGACATTGAAACAAGAAAACAACTTCCTATGAACATGGGTGATATTCCACTTCGTTTTGGAGATACAGCGTTTCCAACTTGAAGCCCAAAGTCGACGCCCAACAATGGGAAGAAAATTAATAATTCGCAATAAATCTGAAACGACGCATTGAATGAAAATTCCGTTTGCGGGAGTTTATTTCTATTTTCTAACAACGTGGTGAATATTAGGATTGAAAAGAAGATGTCCCTGGGTTGTCAAGTATTGCCAACTTGGTACAATTAATGCTTAAAATTTTGAAATGCTCTTACGGCGTGTTATTGGATATTTGTCTTTCCTTAGTGATGATAAACACCATACATAAAGCACAAGGCACAGTGTTGCAAACTGTGGATACGACACGAGATGATATATTGGAAAATACGTAGTTTGTATAAGATCACGTAAACCTTTTGTTTCCCGTCATGTGGATAGGGCACCTTCGACGGTCAATTCACTACATTACAAAGAGACAAACATTCGTATCCACATGTCCGGAGACGAAAGGGTTTCGCGATCTTATACAAACTTTTATTTTCCTGTGATATTTCGTCTCTTGTCTTATCCATAGTCTGCAACACTGCGATGTGTGCTTTACTTATCTTGTTTTCCTCACTAATTGACGCCAAATGTCCAATTACGTAACGTATTGCTATTTAAAATTTTTAAACACTGTTGTACCAGGTTGGCAACACTGACAACCGGTGACACTGTGCTTTCACTTCTAAAACTCACCATGTTGTTAGAAACAAATACCCGCAAACGGAATTTTTACTCAATGCGTCGTTTCTTATTCATTTCCTTCCCATTATAGGCGATGACTTTGGAGTCCTAAGTTGGAAATGCTGTGTCTCCGAAACGAAGCTGAATTTCACCCATGTTCAGAGGAACCTTTTTTTCCCTTGTTTCGATGTCAGGAGTCACCTCCCGAAAGTAATGGATTTAGTTTTGAATCGCCCTGTATACATCACAAAAGTAATAATTTGCGTTTGTTTTTTTAAATAAAAAACATTTCCTGTGTTCTGTAGTACAGAGAAAAGTTAGTGTTCGGTGAAGCTTTGCGCCTGGCGTGTCACGGAAAGTTCTTAAGCTTCCATCAAATACTTTCAAAGTTTCTATTTACGAAATCGTACGTTAAAGCTTCGCATGTACAAAACTACAAATCTTTATATGCGATTACACCTGTTTAACTATTCTTTATTGCATTGCGCCTGTATATGGTTGACGTTGCACGCGTAATAATTACTAATATTCTGCTGTGAGACAATATTTTCATTACAAAATAGAAAAGGTTGCATTCATAAGCAGGTACTTATAAAGTAACTGACATGATTCTCTTTTGTATACATATATCTTTGGAAATTATTGTTAAAAGTAAATTGTATAGAAATGTAAAGCGTTCTCACAGGTAGAATTGAAGAAACACAACATCTAAGAACATAACGTTGTATGCGAAAGTACGAGGTCCAAAATGAGACTGTGAGTTTCTTTTTTGTTTTGGCAATCGTGCATCTTACTTGTGTGCACTTACGGAAGTTTTAGACTAACAAACGTCGACACTATGTGAACGTACGTAGACGTGTTAAATCTACATCATCAGTGAAACATACACAAACTTCATTTCCAGACAGACTCGTATTCAGTAGGCGACACATTGTGGCACAATGCATACAGTGAGCTAATTCGGCCAACAGAGAATACGGATGTGAAACCTAACTTTTATTGTCTGTGGCTAATTCGTAATATATAGCGATCATGGTGATACTGAGGATCACACTTAACACTGCCGGTTCAAGTGAATTAAAACCAGAAGAAAGCCGCTGCTAGAAGGGTTGATCTCAGCTGAAGGTATAGTGTTGCGTGCCTTGAAGTTCAAACTGAATAGTCGTTTATCTGAAGCACAACTACTAAACTTATAACTTTCGTAGCCCTTGGTAACTTAAACTGACTGTTATTTTGACACAAGGACTCAAACCTGCTGTTCTTGTAGACTGACAGCTTTGATGAGAACGGAGTTGGTAGAGCTTGGATGAAACGCTGGACCGTGTTTCGAAGATCCGGCTAATCGAGACCACAGTATTTATTCCGATTTCCGTAAAGAATCTTGATTATGTCACGACGTTCCGTTGTTGTTAAATAAATACGAGGTCATTTCATGGTCAATTTCTGGAAGTAATTGCGAACACTTGGGCTTTGAGTGGTCATCTGTCGTTTGTCATTCTTGGAGCAGATGAAACTAGCTTTGGAGTACATTTATTTTGCATTATACATTGTGTTGCTAACAAGTATGAGTTGTCTGTTATGTTTTATTAAAGATGAAAAACATGAATCTAAATTGAAATAAAGAAACTGAAGAGGGTCACACGAAGTAGGACCAGTTTTGGTCAGTGTTATAAAAATCGAATCAGGTAGTATCGTGCAGCGGTATGTCATCTTGGTATATGGAACGCGGTGAAAATGCCGAGGATAATGTGTAGTAAACTTCAGCAGTCATTTGGATATGTTGCAGTGTGAAGAACACAAGCTTTCCCCTGGTATAAAGTCTTTTCTTTAGGTAGATCTGCTGTTAAAGACCAACAGCGCACTGGATGACCATGAACAGCAAGGACCGTGTTATGACGGTGTCCCTGAAATAGTGGTTCATCTTCGGGAGGAGGTTATTTATGTCAGAACAAGAACAAAGTTTTTGTGAACTAATTTGGCGGCGTGCGTAGTTTCGGAGCTACAGGCGTTTAAATACATGTCTTGAACTATTTCAATTGTGATTTTGTAAGCCGGCATTGTTATGTCATTTGTGACGATGCCACCGTAACTTCGATCGACAGCTCTCGGAAACTACGCATGCATGGATATTTCTTCAAAAGAACGTTTACTTTGTTTTGATGTGAATAATCACCTCCCGAAGTTTGCCCTATTATTTCAGGGGCATTATACGTATACAGGCAACATTGATGAATGCTTAGTCACAGCAAACGCATAAAAGCAAATATCATTTGTTAGAGGAAAAAGAAAACAATGATTCCTGAAAGCCCATAGAATCAACGCCTTTAAAGTGAAATGAAAGCTAATAGCCTTGTCTGTGTTAACTTTTATTTGCGTCACTCGTTTTACTTAGGGCAAAGGAAGTGGAGTGAGATAAGGTAAACAGTTTTATTGAATTGAAGCTTGTGTTATTAGTACTAGCCTGTGGTCTTGATAATAAGCTTGTAGAAATTTGAGAGAACCGACTTGATCACTGATATTGTATTGTACAATGCAGATTTTCTTGCACATTTGGTATGATTTGTTTATAAGCATTCAAATTCATGACAATAGGCCGATGTGTACACTTTCAACATGCAATGAATTGCACAATATGGCAACACCGACAATATGCGATGTTGGGTCATTCTCCAGAAATAGTTTGTTTTGGATAGTAAAGAAAAAATTGCAATCATTTTAAATTGTAAAAGGCGATAGTTTTTTTTTTAGAAATCTTGGAAGCATTGTGGGTATATATTGAATATTACTTATCCATTCCGTTTCCAGAATATAATTTTCATAGAGTTGACGTTTTTGTCTTTGTTTAGTTACCAAGTTCCTTACAGTAAGAATGAAATTCTACAGCGCAGCATGAATGAAGTGCTTAGTGTTCGGCTTCATGATCAAACGAAACAAGATAATGAGTGTCATTTAGCTGATGATGAATGAGTGAGACGAACTCTTCCGTTCCACAATAAGTCGACTGTAAAAAATTGTCCCTTGAAATTTTAGTAAGATGGCTGTTTCCTCTGGTTCATGCAAAAATGAGTGCAGTGTTTAGGGTGTCTACCACCATGGAAAACCTAAAATACTCAGGGAATTGTATAAATGTGGAAAACTCAGGGAAATCTATAATTTATGAGGGAAACTCAGGGAAATCTATAATCAGGGTTCCCACTCACCTGGAAAATCTGTAAAAGTCAGGGAATTTCACTAAAATGTCTGAAAACCTTTAAAAGTCAGGGAATTTGATAGCTTATTGTTTGAAGTTCATTTAGCTACAGCAGGCATTTAGTGTTAGATCGTTTTTGACATTACTTGGAGGCCAATGTGCCAACCATGAAGTAATTTAAGAAAAGAATACAGGGAAATATTTTGATGTATCTTTATTTTCATGCAACTATGATCTATATTTTCCCATGGAATTATGGTATATATATACAAAATGGGGTACCTAGAAATTTCTGAGTAGTGACCTGGAAAAGTCAGGGAATTTGATCTTGGCAAATGAGAGGAAACTCAGGGAAATTTGTAAAGTAGACCTGTCCACAGTTTGTAAAATCACTTCCCCGGCAGGGTGGAAGTCGTGGGTTCGATTCCCACTGCTGACCGGATTTTTCAATATGTTAATATTTTCTGTTTTCAAGAAATTATCTTATTTTTTTACACTTGTGAAATACCAATAATAATACACAAGATGCATGGACTGGGATTAATAAGCAAATGTCATTGCGGCGTACTATTTACATAAAATAAGATGAATTTTATAGGCAGTGACAACATTATGACTTACGCCCGTCCCGGCGTACTATTTACATGTTCCGCTATACTAAGAACTCAGGGAATTTGAAATATATATTTGAGTGTTGCCAGATTCACACTTGTATTACAACTCTTTTGTCAATCCATGGATGTAATAAAAAAAAAAAACTTTCATGTGTTCCAATAAATGTAGTTCTCATACTAATTTCGATTTAAATATGATTGTGTTTCGAATTAAAATATAGTGAAGGATAATTATTGAAAATGAATTGGAAAATAAGCACAAATATTTTTTTTAAAAAAAAACAAGTGTAAAGATGGGTTTTCATTACATGGAATTAATATTAAGCATATTTGAAGCTAAATCACATAATATTATTAAAGTATGAAAGTGGATAGAAGTGGATAAAAAGCGTTTTAAGAAGTAAATAGAAGCAAATAAAAGGTGTTTTAATCTTTTGTAAGAAACTATGCTGTTTCACAAAATGCCTCATTTCTGGAGAATGCCCTATCTAGATTTGCAATAAGCTTTCCCTAGATTGTACCTACCACGCATGCTAGTTCTGTATTGACATATTGTGCAACTATTAAACGTGCATCGGCCATATTCTATGAATCTGATTGTACCATATGAAGCAAGTATTGCATGATACTTGTACATGAAGAAAGCATGCTGGTATTGCACCAATATTATTTCTTTGCATTGATTGAGAGAAAAAAAAAGTAATAATTTGTTTAATTTTGCTGTGTTATGTTTATTTTATTTTCCCTAGTCAGCTCGTGAAATTAGAGATGTTTTGACAACGGAAGTAGCAAATAAGCATGACCAGATTCTGGCTTTGAAAAAAGATATCCAAGTGCTGGAGGAAAACCTGAAGCAAGCAAGCACGCAAACGCATTTTAAGGATGAAATAATTAAGGAAATGAGGAAAGAACTTAAATTTTTTAGAAGTAGGGTATGTTTCAATTAGTCATTATCAATAATTTCCTGCATGGAACCATGGGGTGATGCACGTAGAAACAGTAACGATCGCATGCTTTTTTTTTTTTATAATAGCGTGACGTGCCATTTAAAAATGTTGCTTTGAGGAAACGCTAATGAAAAGATGACACTAGCACTCTCGCAAGGGAAAGTCAAAGATACAATATTGATATTGTACAATTTCTAATAGTAAAATATAGAATGTCTGTAAATTGAATGCTCTTGACTTCTTGAATACTTGGGAAATTCGATACTCTTGAATTTTGACTACTTTTTGTCTTCAGCAGCTAAAACTCTTACGTTCCCACTTTGTCCGTCTGTCGACAACTTTCAACTTAGGAACTACTAGGGCTACGAATGTGGTTGATTTATCGTTAGAAAGGTCTCGGCAAGATAGTCAAAACCTCATAGATCATATCTTTCCGTAGTCAAGTTTCGACTCAGGAACTGCTCAGGCTATGAAGGTAATTGAGGTGGTGTTGTAAAGGTCTTGGCGAGACGAGTTCAAAACTGCATAGATCAATTATGTCTGTCCGTCCGTCAGTCAGTTCATCGACAACTTTTAACTCGAGGAACTACGAACTCAGGAATTACTAGGACTACAAAGGTGGTTGGAGTGTCACTGGTAAAGTTTCGACGAGACCAGTTCAAAGCTGCATAGACGAGTTCTGTCTGTCAATCCGTCGACAAGTTTCAACCCACAAACTGCTAACTCAGGAACTAGAAAGATCTCAGCAAGACGAGTTCAAGTATGCCTAGATCAGATCTATCCGTCCGCTGATAAATTTCAACTCATAAACTATTAGAGCTACGAAGTTCTTTGAGGTTTCGGTGAACCTTTACCAACGACATATAGATCAGCTAAATTGGACGCTCGCTACTGTAGCTTGGCAGTAGCACATGTATACAGTCTCTCGACTGAGCTCCGCCTTTTTTTTTTTCGGTGTGTTGTAGTGTTTTCTCCTGATCTGTACTTCCTAGAGGCGTAGTACTTGTTTTGTTGCAGTTCGGCGACACATCACCGAAACAGCTCTGATGAAGCTAACAAAGAAACAATAACCTTTGTTGTGACAGTAATAAAATGAGAACAGGAAATTAATACACACACACACCATAGATGTAGCTTTAGTAAAGAAAAACCTTCTGCTGAGTGCACGGCAACAATTGAGAGTTCAAGGATGCACATTGGACTCCCGATTGGGGATATGGTTTTCACACTCGCTTTCTGTGCGCTTGGTCTCGGTCTTAAAACCGGTGCGAGTCCAGTGAATAGATTGGTTCGGAACCTACTTAAACAAACACTGGAAGTGAAGATCATCCGCTTGTAGGGTACCTTGGGTAATCAATTCAAACAGGTACATTGATGATGATAAGATGCAGAGGTTTCACCTACACCTTTTTCATTAAAGTATCGGAAAATATAATTACATAAATGTATTGCTAATGCTGAAAAGGAGTCTGAGTAAATAGTTCGATCTCAAAAGTGCTAGTGTCAGTGTGTTATAATAGAACAAGACGTACATGTTCCAATTCATCATTTCGTGTTTTTACGTTTTGAAGTGTAAATCTGCCTGTGCTGTCGTTATTGTTTCGTTTTCTTTCAGTTTGTCACATACCAAGTTTTCTGTGGTCTTCATTGCGTAAAATGGCGTAATCTGAAATTATATCTCGAGTTAGGAAACTTTTTATTAGATAATTGTTGACCTACATGGGCAGCTATGGTCTCATATGTCGTGAGGATTAAGGTTAATGTAAAGATCTCCAACAAAAGATGGCAGCACTATCTCCGTATGTCTATGTATTTTTATCGTTGCACGAAATTTCAATACTGCTCCTACAAATTCAAGCCTAGAGAGTTCAAACTTTCAGGCAAGGGAAGTTCATAACCAATTCATTTTTGTTCATTGCTGAAAGAGCTTCATTGTTATAGGTTTGAATATCCATAACAACAATCAAGCTCTTTCAGCAATGAACAAGAAAGAAGAAAAAAATCTGCACGGATAGAACTCTTGAATTGGTTACGTTTTTTTTTCCCCCTGCAAGTTTGAACTCTAGGCTTGAATTTGTAGGAGCATTGAAATTTCGTGCAACGATAAAAATACATTAGACATGTACGGAGATAGTGCTGTTATCTTTTCTTGGAGATCTTCGTTGTACATTAACCATGATGTCACTCGCTGAGCACTCTTCACGGGCAGGGAAGGGGAAGAAAGCAGCCATGCCCTTTGTATAGGTACTTTATCGACATTCGCGTGGTAAAATAGAAGGAAAACCTTGGAAAATCTCAGTCAATATGGCCGACAGCAGGACTTTGAACCTTCTTTCTTCCCATCCAAAGCCCGCGACCGGAGCAACTAAGTTACGCCGGCTGGGTAATTATTGAAACTTCAAAATATTTTTATGGACTTTCATCAGCTTCAATTTTCGTCTCTAGTATTTGTTTAGCTTGTCTGCCTCGAGAAGGGTAAGAATCTGATGGGATAAGATAAAATTAATTAATCTGATAGGGAAGATAGAGGAAGTCTAATAGTAACATACATAAGGAAGTAGTAAGGGGCTGCGGTGGTTCAGTGGAAGCGCGCTCACCTCTTGAGTGTGGGGTCATTGGTTCGATCCCAGTTCGTGCCGTGTGCGTGGGTTTTCTCGGAGTTCTCTTGTTTCTCGCACTTTCTTCATTCTACTAATTCTTCCATCATCATCCATGCCAAAGTAGCTTTAAGGCCTTAAAAATAAATTCAAAGAAAGTAGTAATACAAAAGAACAATTCACTGTAAGTTCCTTTATTGTTTAAATAAAGTTAATTTGTTGCTCACTTGCTATATTGAAGTTTTTGTTGAGCATGGTGATCGAATCCAAATTATTTAACGAAGCGCTTTTAAGTCATTAATTGTAGGTTACGTATAAATCTTACGTTTGGCAGTTTGCTCAGGTGCTTGTACATTTTTCATCTCATTTTTATACTATTAGTAACATGAATCTTCCCTTGCTGGTAAAAGTATGTAGTTTTTTTTTTAGATTTAGACTTAGATTTAGATCTTTTTAAGTACTGACCATGTCAATAACAGTTAGAATTAGTGTTCATGCTTGAATTTTGCAAAGAAGTAAGTGAAAAAATTAAGGTAGAGACCGTATAGAATTCAAAACATTTGTGATCAAGATGTCAGTGCATGTAAGTCGAAATCCAATTTCAGTTTAGTTAAACGCTTGTTTGATCTTGGTTGGTAATTTTAGTACAGAAACTAGTATGGAAGTTAAAAGAGTGCACAAAAAAACTGTTCGCTGTTCTGATGGAGAATATGTCCTCAAGTGTCTGAGTGACGTTCAGGTGCTCTTCCAGATTAAATTTATGCAGATCTCTGGACTCAGCTGAACTAGTTAAACTATGTTGGCGTCGAAAGCAAGGACGGAGCATTCCAATTGTAGACATTTCTAGTTAATGAAGGTAATTATGTAAAAAGAATGACCATCGAACTACACATTTTATAGTCATTTTCCCATACAGAACTGTCAAGTAAGTCTTTGGATAAACAGCTGCACACACTTTTGGCTAATTTACGTTGTATATCTCCAACAACATATTTGTTTAGTTTCCGTATAATATTATTGAAAACATTACGAGACATTCGTAGTTATTCAGTGGAATTTGTAAATCACAAAAATGATCCGTTACATCGGTAACAATATTAACCAGTTTACAGCTTATTTACCAATGACATGTGCTTCTCAAAGTGAAATGCATTTTGCCACCTTGCAGAAACCTTCCGGAAGAAGTGGAATGTCTCTGCTTTCAACGCCAGTGGGGTCTTGCTAATGTAGGTGAAGTTAGATGATATGCATAGAATTTGGTCGTGTCATGTCTGGCCAGAATAGCGAAGAGGTTGTATTGAGGAAATCGACCAGGGATAGTTTGAAGGTCCCATCTTGTCATTAGATTAATTTGACTGTCAAAGAACTTCAGTCCCTATGGCCAGTCGTTGGATTCATATTCAGACCTTGTGTATGTGAAGCCAACACTTTACCAACTGAGGTACACCGAGCGGCCGTAATTCAGTTGATAGAGAGTTGGCTTAAGAATCGGAAGGATCCCAGCAGCAGCCCATCCTGACTGAAGTTTTCCCAACTAGGCACTGGCCGGGATGGTACCTACTAACAAGTCTCTGGTTGACTATGTTTCAACATTCTAAAGGCAATAAATTCAAATTCAAATTGTCAATAGAGCTACTTCCGTAGACCCGACCGGCAGGCAAGAAACCGGGTTTAGATTCCGCGCTAGGATAACTATCTTTTTTGGTACATTTTTCAACGTGTCTTACACAGTTAGTTGTCTAAAATGAATTATCATGTTTTTTTTTTTGTGTTTGTTTCATGTATGTTGTAGCATATTTTGTTATTACCCCTGTCTACTCATTCATTCTTATTTACTCATCCCAGTGTTCCCTTTCAACAACCTCCTCTTTTTCTAAGTTGACACAATAGCCAAACAGAATGTAAATGTCAAAACACAAATTGACCTGTATTTTCACAATCAGCATTATCTTTTCCTTACAGATTACTTCTGTAGAAACTCCTGTGGACCGAGTCAAAAGTGAAGGTGATGCCTTTTATAAGTTACGTCAGTGTTCGGGACAATGTATGGGACATTGTGTAATGTGTAGTGATATCCTTCTTCATAAGTGTCAAAGTTTATCTCAGAAACAATGTAGTAAAGAGTGCAGTGATAGTAGTGCGACTGTAGGTGATCCAAAAAAAATTTCGTCAGTTGTCAACGGAAGTGACGAACATTCAAATTCTCATGACATCATCTATACAAACCAGGTAGGGTTCCGCACGTGCATGCGTGGTTCTTCAAGGGTGCGTTTTTCTTTCAAATAACAGATTTAGCATTCCTACTCTGGTTGTGGGGTACCTTCAGCAAAATTCACTAAATTTTACCCAGTGTTGAATGTATAATAACATTATAACAATGCACGAAAGCCTAGCACCATTTCCTATTTTCCTATTCTTTTAGTATTTTTGGTAAGCTTTTCAAGTTTTCGTTTGCATGCTTGTGTTGGTAGTATATGTTGTGAGCAATAAATGTGATGCATGTATTCGTTCTTCTGGTGTATTATGGGAAAAGGCGAAATTATTCAATGTGCTTGTTAATAAAAGTCTTTGTTTTGAGTTCATATTTCTTTTATTTCCTCAAATGTGAGGTTGTTATGGAAGGTCAGGTAGTCAGTTCTTGTAACTTACATGATAAATAGGAATTATCTTTTGTTCTGAGCTTTCATGTGCTCGATATATCCCTTTTTCCGCAGAATGCAGAACAACGATTTCGAGAAAAAATATGAGAAGAAAACAGAAAAAGGTACTTGCACCTGATCATCCGAATCGTCGTAAAAAAGTTTTCAAATCAAAAATCAGGGTACGGCCATACTACCAGTGTGCGAGCGACAAAAGAAAATAGATCCTACACTTTTCAAATAAATGTGGTCATACCGGACACGACCGAGCGCAAGAAAGTTGTCGCAGAGAATTAGATCATTTTGTTTGTCGAGTGACACAATTTTATCACTCGAGATGACGCATGCACAACGTGAAAAGCCCAAAGGTAGAAAAGAACGTACGGGAGTTCAACAAGCGTTGGCCTTACAATTGGACGTGTTTTGGTTTTCATTCTGTGACTGCCAGGCTTTTCCAAGGAAATTTTAATGTTTGAAGTTCAAGCAAGACCACCTTAATGGAAAAACAATGATGTTTATTTCAGAAGGAGAGAGATAACAGATAAATTGAAGAGTTGAAATATATGACCAAAGCCCCAAAAATCTTCATTACGCGAGAAACGAGTTTCTTGTAGGAAATACCCATATAAATACATAATGTAGGCCTAAACAATTCGTTGGGTCTCTATTACTTTAAGGTCAACTATCTGTTGCCCGTTACATATGTTACACGTTGAACACCTTAATTCAACCGTTCGGCGCTTAGCCTATTATATATTTCCTTCTTCAATTACGGGAAGAACTTGCAAGCTGCTTAGTAAAAAGTCGAACTGCAGCTTCTCGGTTTCTTTTCCTTAAGACAAAATTGTAGTTATAATACTATAACTATTTTCCAGCGACAGCGTTTCGAGCGCAGAGAAGATTCTTGAATGGTGCCATCTTCTAACAGCTTTCTTTTCTACAGAAATTTATCCTAAAGATAATTTGTTGCTCGCTCGCTCCTGGTATGGCCAGACTGTTGCTTCGCGCTCGCTCTGTTGCATGCTGCCAGTATGTCCGTACACTCAGTCAAAAAATCAAATTTAACAAATCAATCAATATTTAAAAAGTCAGATTTTACAATCAAATCAATCCATCCATCAGGTCAAAACAGTCCAGCGCAATGAAATTGTGTTGTAGTTAATTGAGAATTACAAACTGTATCGTACGAAGAGTTGCCATAACGATACTAATATGTTCGTCTTTGTGCTTTTGTTATTGCTTTGTCCTTTAAAACAAAGGACATGAGAAAAACGTGGAGTACTAAAATCTATTTATGGACTTATCAAAGACATGCAAGATGTCTGAGAATTCGTTGATTTATTGTGGCTCGAACTAGAACGAAATTGATTTTGTTGCTTTTTTGAGCATGCAAGTTTTTTTTTGTAGTGTGAATTACATGTGCTAAGTTACTAATATGTGATTGTCATTGTGTAATCATAGTTGCTAACTGTTGTAGTTATTTAGTGCGTAGTTTCGTATCATTGCTTTGTACAGATATATCCTGTCTGTCTGTAAATTTTGCCAGTATTCTACTGTTAATTTCAAGTGATTTAACACAGTTACTACATATGTTAAAGGTTTTGACCGCCTCAGGTACAATAAAGAATCTGATTTAGCTGTGAACGATAGATGCATCTTTAAGACTAAAACAAAAGCGCTCTAACGTGTTAAAGAACATGAAAAGCAGAAACATGCAGCCTCGGAGAGTCCCATGGTGGTCGCACCTTCGAAAATATATTTTTATCATCAGTATATGAAAATTGAGATCTTAATCTTCATCCAAATTTTTCATATCACACTAATTGTTTCGTAGAATATTTTCAAAGAAATAAAAAAAGAGAGATCTATGGATATTTTATAATGTTCAGTTAACACAATATAAAAAACTAAACTGGGCGGCAGGACAAACCCTTAAGGCTGACCTGTCAGACAGCTGTATTACGTTCAAGTAACTGACGCAAAATAGAAATCTCTTATTCTTCAGTCTATAAATTTATAACATATAAAACTAAACCATTACAGAACATACACATACCACAGCTTTTCCAATCTGTTTTTGATGTAGAAGATAATATTACTTTTAAAACTAATAATATCTTCCTCATTTTTATAAAAATCGAATATGGAGTATCTAATATATTGATGACTTAAATGTGTGATGTATATTGTCTTTCGAGAACATTAGGTAGAGATCTAATTGTTTATGTAATTTTCCTCAGTCATCTCAAGGACTAGCGGGACTGTGGTGAAGTTCTGTATCATAGGGGAAGGGTGAAGTGGTGGTAGCAGTTTAGTGGCGATTGCATGGTTGTCTGTGCACCAGTACTCTTCCTTGGGTTCGAACTTTAGTAGTAGGTCACGTTCTTAGAACTTGTATTCTCGATTAGAACAAAAATTCGAAACTGATCTAAAATCGAGTCCCTGTTCGGGCGCCAACCTCTGAGACGTGACTGTGTTTTTGTCATTTTAACAGGAGGGAGTTTCTTGCAGCACCAACAAGTATCTTCCCTCAGTGTGAGGTACCTTGATAGCATAGCGTGCTGTTACTAACAATGCGGGATCTTTATATCCCCGCTTTGTGCGTCTGTCAGTGTAAAAAAAAATCTCATGAATCACAAGGTATAGAGACGTGGTTGAAGTTTAGTTAGAAAGGTCTTGGCTATACTTAGCACAGAGCCGCCAGAACCGTCTTGATCGGTTCTTTAGGTCCCGAGATGGCGGGGTGACCAATCTTTGATTTTCCACGTAGTAAGGTATTAGCGTAGTCTAGAAAGAACCATATGGGAAAAGCTTGCTGATTTCGCCACATAATTGACACAAACTGCATTATATTCAAGATACCGTCAGAACCTTAATGATTATTAGTAGAACCACAACATTTACCTATTTGTTTTCAGAATGTCAAGTAGTGCGTGCATGGACTATATGCACTGTGATCTGGTCTAAATTCATTCCTCATATTCATCTCAGAGGTACGCAGTTTGATTGAAGTCAGGGTCTTGAGACAGTCAGTTCAATCGTTTGACGTTGTTCTCTGATATTTCAGTAGAGTGTTACCATCAGCTTAGCACCTGGCATTGTTATCCTGGAAGTAGCAATCGAGTTGTCAGGAGAACCGCGTCAATATTGTGTACGTTTCGTGGTTGTCAGACTACCAACAAAAGATCGACCAACTGAAGAAGTTTCACGTGCGAAGAGAATGGGATTGTCTAGCGCTTCTGTTTTTTAAGTTATCTATTTATCTTTGGTGAATTTGATTAATACAAGGTTTATCTATGTACAAGCAATGAACCATTTTTTAAGCACACGAAATTGTAGTACCGGGCAGCAAACCAGCCGATCAAAGTGGTCTCTGACACCTTGTGAATATACAGAACTGTATGCCTGTAGTTGGCATATTCTATGATCATGCCGTAGCGGAAGGTTCGAAGTACACGTCGTCTTCAATACTGGTAGTAGTCCCGATATCACGCGGAGATTCTTTTCCACAGCCCGTAGATGCCTTGAGCGTCTTGAAAAGTCTTTGTTTTCAGTGATAACTTTAAGAATAATGTAAAGCCACGATCTCTAACGTTAGATTGGGTTCGATCTCAGCGGCCGACCATCCTGACTGAGGTTTTTTTCTGTCACACCAGGCAAATGCCGGGATGGGACCTTCTACATAGGCACTGGTCGATACCTTCCCGAATCCTTTTCCCTCCCCTATCCCGGCCTGAGCCTTAGATGCCTAAAGCCTAAATTCAGTTCAATTCTAACGTTAGATGGCAGCACTACCTCCATATGTCTCTAATGTATTTTTATTTTTATCGTTGCACGAAATTGTAATGCTCCTCCCATAAATTCAAGCCTAGAGAGTTCAAACTTTCAGTGCAATCTTTTTATTTTCTGTTTTGTTCATTGTTGAAATCTTTTTGATTTTTGTCGTGAATATCCAAACTTATAACAGTGAAGTTCTTTCAACAATGAACAAAAGAAAGTAAATAAATAAAAGGAAAAACATGCACGGATTGAACTCAAGTGTAAACTTTCTTCTTTGAAAGTTTAGACTCTAGGCTTGAATTAGAAGGAGCAACATTGCAACCACTACTAACTCGAAATCTCAAATAGGTTCGAAATCTTAGCCGACTCGAGTAGTAATAAAGAGGAAATGAATAGCGAAATTGATGTAAGTAAGATGTGGGAGGCAAATCGTGATACAGTGAAGGGCGCAGCGAAGGAACGTGTAGGTGAGAAGAAAGACCAGAAAAACAAACCTTGCTTTGATGAAGAATACCTTCAGCTTCATGAGGAACGAAATCAAGCAAGGGGCGATGGCTAAGTAATAAAAGCGAAGCAAATACCAACCACTACAGTAACGCGAAACGAAACGCCACACGCGGGTTCAGAAACAAAAAGTGAGAATATCTGACGCAGAAGATTGAGGAAAACGGGAAGACAAATAACATACGAGATCTGTACAAAGGGGTAAACTCGTTAAGAAAAGGTTACCCAGTCGCGGTTAGGTTAGAAATGAACGTGGTGATCTGCAGGCGGATCCGACTAAAATTATCGATGTGTGGAAAAGTTATTTCGACAAACTTCTTAATGTTGTCACAATGCTATATTCGAGATTTGGCTAACGATGAATATAAAACCAGAATACGAATGCCTGAGCGCCACGTTCGATATCATTTCGTGTCAACAAAACAATAAAAAGTACCTAACTGCCAGGTAAATGCCAAATACTGAATTATGACATAAATCAGAGATTTCTCTCTTGGAACCTTCAGGAAACAGTGATATTGACAAGAAAACTAAGGTAATTCGTTTAAACGAGAGTTTACTTTATTTTCCTTCAAATATTTATTTTCTTTATCGGCGCAGTAAGTTTTCTGACAATTATTCTCCCACCCAAAATACATATTCATTTATTAGGTATGACTTCTCTAATTGATTGGTGGAGAATTTTTTAATATAGCAGCAATTCATTCCACAGCTCAGAACAATTATTTAACAGATTTAAACACTTTAATCAAGTCTCGAGTCGAATTTCAAAGGTTGGGCAATAACTAACTTCACCAGTTACCAACCTTTTCTCAGCCATGAAGGTCTGATACGTATTGTTGGGCTTAAATCGAAAATAGTTCACTTCCAGCCGATACACCAGCTTGTGACCTGACCTAACCTTACTTCAAGACGAGTGCACCCTTAATGTTGCAACCAATGCGTAAAGCATAGCCGTAAAGGTTTTCGGAAAGAATTAATAAAAAAAACCTCGACTCTAATATAACTTTCTTTGATAATAGTCTGAAGTTGGGGACTAGAACTCAAAATCGATGCTTCCTTCTTTAGCTAGCTATTGTTAGGAAGCACCGAAACAATATATTATACGGGAGATAATCTCGGCATGTGACGCCTCCTCTTCAATCATGCTTTTGTTCGGAGATTGGCCACCAAAAATCTGAGCTGTTTTCCTTTAGTTCATGTATACATTCCATACACACATCCCAATCACTCACTCTCACAGTCGTCATAATATCAGATTTCTCTAATTTAAAGAGTTTTGCTCATTTATTAAGGGAATTTAGTTTCAAACCGTTTAATTAAATACCCTCATCAATTAACAACCTTAACCGACATATGCAATATCGAAACTGATAACATCGCTGGGCAGCTTCAAAACTGCACTGTTAACAGTTATTTAATTTAACGGTGCCAGATACTGAGTAAATCCGTTTAACTTTTCAGAGTTCCCTAATAAAAAGGTTACCAGATGTGGTTCAACACTTAACTCTTCAAAGAGCCTGGATTTTCGAGAATATTACATGGGAATTCATTATTTCGAAACTGCTTTAAGCTTGGTTCCGAAATCAGTGAAGCTGTTATCTTAACAAACAAAAAGAATTAACATGAAAAGTGATGGAAAAGCAAATAATGAAACTGTGTAGCCGCTCTCCTACTACATATAAAAGTATTAAAATTGTCTCCGTAAAGGCAGCTATGTTGTTCGTCAGATACTAAGCGCCAAGCCAGCACATCTCTGGTTATATAGGGACAACTGTCCACACACAGACAAAAAGACCAACGCTGTCGCGAAAAGAAAAGAGAGTTCGAAATCCAGCGATTTCATTGGCTGACAGCAACTTCTAGTCCAGTTTCGTAATAGAAGGATAACAAGAGCACACTCTGAGAAAACGAAAATTTACCCTGCTAAAATACTAAGGAGAGAAAAGTAACTAAAAGGAATTCATATGATTATACATAGGAAATATACATAAAATTACATAGTTACGTAACAGTTACATACAAGTACGTATTAAATAAAAAGAAATTAAATCGATTATATACAAAAAGACTAAATTCAAACTGGCCAGTTCTTTACCCCTATCTTAATCTAATTAAAAATATTACAATTAAAATTTAAAAAATCATAACATTTTTCCATACAAGGAACATCTCAGATGGACTGAGTGTGACAGTGTACACACCGGAGAACAAACGAAGAATTTGAAATCTGTACAGCAGAACCGTGGATACGCGAACCTAGGGAAACCGAGGTCTAAATGTCGATAAAGAAATTTAAAAGATTTCAAATCACCAGGAATAGACAATATTCCAGCCGAATTAATTAAAACGGGAGAAACGGCACTAATCAAGAACTGAATAAATTGATAAACGCCATATGGAGAAAGGAGGAGCTTCCAAAGGAACGTAAAACCTCAATAATAGTTCCGGTTTATCGAAAAGGCGATAAATCAGACTAAGAATTACCGCGGAATCTCGTTACTCCCAACATACTACAAAGTATTGAGTAATATACTGTTAACTCGCCTAAGCGTATCCGTTGATGAAATAATTGGAGATCACCAGTGTGGATTTAGAAGAAACATACGGAGGCAGTGCTGCCATCTAGCTTGAGAGATCTTTCTTCATACTAACCTTAATTGTATAAATAGAAAACAATCACAAGTAGACAAATCCGGCCAATACTCTAGATGGTGATCACACTTGTTTTCGAGCCGGAGTTCCTCGGCACTACTGCTCTATTACTCGCTATATTGCCTCAGGAATAGGAATCAACTACCGTAGTGAAAAGTACTCAGGCCTGACATTGGCAATTCTCTTCCTTAATCATTACAGAAGAAGTAATACCTATATGACTGCGAAAAGGAATACCTGGCTGTGGCAGTTAAAACGTTAGGAAAAAATTCACGCTCAATAGAAATGGTATCGTAGAATCACACGAATATTGGCTTCGCTTTTCAAATTTGAAATCTAAATTTCCTAGCCCTATCCGGTTTGTGCGTTGGAGTTACTGGTCTCCCACGAGGCGCTTTCCCAGGTGGCGGATAGGGAAATGCCAACCAGATATGGGTACCGGAAATATTCCGTGTGGATCAGAACCAGTACTGCTGGCTTGCAGTTAGTAGAGGGATCTACAAAGGCTAGGGAAAGATAACTCCGAACAAAAATTTCGGGGTGAGGAGAAGCAGTATCACCCTGAGGCTGAAGATGAATTACATCGGCAAGGCTCAGAAACGGACAGAGGACATCTTTACTGCGAGGTCGTAGAGCTAACAATTCTACACCACTAAATCATGTCAAGAAATAGTAAAAGATGGTTCATAGATTTTCCTGTGGGTAAACTAGTCCCTCATTCGGATCTCCGGGCGGGGATTGCTTCAGGGGCCTCCAAGAACAGGATTAAGAGAGACCTTAGAATAGGAACGTGGAACGTACAAACGTTATAATAAACGGACGCTCTTCAGGTGGCGGTCCGCGAGACCGAAAAGTACGTGCTGCACATATTACAAATACAGTAAGTCCGGTGGGACGGTAAGGATAGCATTCAACAGGGTAAATAAACTTTCTGTTACAGGGGAACACAGTCTCATAACTTCGGAACAGGATTCCTAATTATAAAGGTAAGCAAGAAAGTTCTGTCGCTTTTTCACTCACCACCTTCGAACATCGATATGTCATCTAAGACGTACTTGGAAGATCAAAAATAGTCCCCATCAGCATCGACGACCTTCTGCCAACGTTCTGGAAGGCCATGGATTCCATCGCGGTAGAACTTGGTGGGCCGTGAAGCGAAGAAGGTATCAAGTGCATTTTGCACCTCTACTAGGGATTTGAACTGGCGTCCTCTAAGGTGATTGTCCAAGGAATGGAACAGGTGAAAATCGTACGGTGCAATGTCCGGGGAGTATGGCGGATGCAATAGTGTTTCCCATCCAAGGCGTAGAATGATGTCCCGGGTCATCCTAGCCACGTGGGGCTTAGCGTTGTCCTGTAACATGAGGACCCCTTTGCGATTCAGAATTCTTGCTCCAGAGTTTTGAGTTTTTCTTGAACACGGCTCAGCTGCTGACAGTACACAGTTGCATTGATGCTCTGACGAGCTGGTAGCAGTTCCCGATGCATGATGCCGCGAGCAGTCCACCAAACACACAGGAGGACCTTCTTCTGGTGCAGTGCTGATTTCGGCTGTTTTGGAACCGGTTCATGGGATGCTAACCAATGATGACGGCGCCATGGAGCTTCGTACAGGACCCACTTCTCATCACATGTCAACACTCTGTCCAGAAATGACTCCTTCCTCAGACGAGACAGCAAAGAAACACAGGTGGCTGCTCGCGGTGCCTTCTGGCCCGGAGTCAAATCATGTGGGACCCATCGACCCAACTTGTAGTGCTTCCCAAGTTGATGGAGGTTCTGCCGAATGGTTTCTCCACTCACTCTGAATTGTAGTCCCAGTTCCTCACATGTCTGGCCACTGTTCGCCTCCATTGCTGCCTGAAGATCTTCATTTGGCACCTGTGTTGGTCTTCCTGCACGTGGTGCGTCTTCGAGTGTTTCGTCACCGTCCTTAAACTTGGTAAACCACCGCTGCACTGTCCGCGTAGTAACGACACCCTCACCAAAGACCTGG
Organism: Lepisma saccharinum; assembly: GCA_022664845.1. Lineage (NCBI taxonomy): Eukaryota > Metazoa > Arthropoda > Insecta > Zygentoma > Lepismatidae > Lepisma > Lepisma saccharinum. The sequence goes on along the minus strand of JAGDQP010000517.1, from coordinate 9,112 downwards.
CATATCTTCCGCCCCGCTGCAGCTGCGTTTGACCCCAGTTTGAACTCGTACAGCATACACGCCCGTATGACGCTCTGTGGAGGTCCCATGCTCACTCTGTCCTTCCGCACGTTCACTGTGTAACTGAACTGCCACAACCTGGTAGTATGTTGGCTATACCCACACCAACAACTGACCTTCGCCTCATCTCCATTCGCATTCAGCTCACGGTGTGAGGGCCAATTGAACACAGACCTCCACAAAAAGCGACAAGACTTTCTTGGTTCCCTTTATAAGAACTGTATCTTTCCGGCGGTTCAGAATATAGAGTTCGTAAACGAAAGACTATCGTACGTTAGGATACTTACTCATTGGGGCAACACGGTTTTAATCAATGTCTATGCTCCGAGCGAGGTGGCTAATGATAACGACAAAGATACATTTTACGAGGAACTAGAAAGGTTGGTTGTTTGATTACTGAAGTTTAATACGAAAATTGTGTTGGGTAATTTCAGCGCTAAGGTAGAGAGGGAGGAAAATATAGACCTACTAAAGGCAAATACAACCTTCATGAAATCACCAACAAAAATGGAGAAAGACTGATAACTTTCGCGATCTCGTAAAACCTACTAGTAAAGAGCATATACTTTCAGCACAGAGACATACACAAATACACATGGGTATTTCCGGATGGCAAAACGCACAAACAGATCGATCACGTATTTGTAGATAGAAGAAGACACACCAATATAATGGATATTAGGTCTTACAGAGGAGCTAAAGGTGACAGCGACCATCAGTTAGTGATCACAAAAGTGAGGGAAAAGTTGTGCATCGTGAACAGAGAAAGTAAAGGATCAAAACAACTGAAATTCGAAGTTAAACGATTAGATGAACCAAACATAAAAGCAAACTACGAACTCGAAATCTCAAATAGGTTCGAAATTTTAGCCGACTCTAGTAGTAATAAAGAGGAAATTAATAGTGTAATTGATATGATGTGTGAAATTGAAATTAAGATGTGGGAGGCAATTCGTGATATAATGAAGGGCGCAGTGAAGGAACGTGCAGGTGAGAAGAAAGACCAGAAAAACAAGCCTTGGTTTGATGATGAACGCTTCCAGCTTCATGAGGAACGAAAACAAGCAAGGCAGCAATCGCTAAGTAATAAAAGCGAAGCAAATACCAACCACTACAGTAACACGACACGCCGGTTCAGAAACATAAAGCGATAATATCTGACTCTGAAGATTCAGGAGATAGAGGAAAACAGCAAGACAAATAACATACGAGATCTATACAAAGGGGTAAACTCGTTAAGAAAAGGTTACCAGCCGAGGTTAGGGATGATTAGTGAACGCGGAGATCTTCAGGCGGATCCGACTAAAATTATCGATGTGTGGAAAAGTTATTTCGACAAACTTCTTAGTGTAACAACGGAGAACAAACAGGAATTTGAAATCTATACAGCAGAACCGTGGATACCCGAACCTAGTAAAACCGAGGTCTAAATGTCGATAAAGAAATTTAAAAAATTTCAAATCACCAGGAATAGACAATATTCCAGACAAATTAATTAAAGCGGGAGAAACGGCACTAATCAAGAACTGCATAAATTGATAAACGCCATATGGAGAAAGGAGGAGCTCCCAAAGGAATGTAAAACCTCAATAATAGTTCCGGTTTATAAAAAAGGCGATAAATCAGACTAAGAATTTCCGCGGAATCTCGTTACTCCCAACATACTACAAATTATTGAGAAATACTGTTAACTCGCCTAAGCGTATCCGTTGATGAAATATCTGGTGTAGTAAAAAGTAATCCATTATTTTGCCAATAGATGGCTTCAGTGATCTGTATCTCGCGTTGTATAAGTCCGATCGGGTTCAACGAGATGGCGTTCAAACGATGAGATTGCGTACTACAAACACTGTTCAGATAGTTGTGATGAGTTGACTCAGTGTTGTGTGAGCGCGCGTCAAAATGGACACTAGCAAAGAGAAAATACGCTATATTTTACAGTTTTTCTTCGATAAAGGCGAAAACGCAAGCCAGGCGGCTGCAAATGTGAATAGTGTTTATGATCCTGATACTGTAACAGCCAATCACGCGCAATTTTGGTTTCGTCGATTCCGTTCCGGTAATTTTGACGTCAAAGATGTACCACGCACTGGAAGGCCAAGTGTCGAAAATGTCGATAAAATCATGGATATTGTCGCGTCCGACCGTCATGTAATCACTGTTTCGATTGCCCAAGAGCTAAACATTGCACAAAAAACTGTGTGGAACCATTTGCATAAGGCTGGATACACAAAGAAGCTTGATGTATGGGTGCCACACGAGTTAACGCAAAAAAACCTCATGGACCAAATTTCCATATGCGAATCGCTGCTGAATCGCAACAAAAGCGACCCATTTCTGAAGCGGTTGGTGACTGGTGATGAAAAGTGGATCACTTACGACAACGTCACGCGAAAACGGTCGTGGTCGAAGCGCGGTGCGCCGGCGCAAACGGTGCCCAAGCCAGGATTGACGGCCAGGAAGGTTTTGCTGTGTGTTTGGTGGGATTGGCAGGGAATTATCTACTATGAGCTGCTCCCCTACGGCCAAACCCTTAACTCGGAACTATACTGTCAACAATTGGACCGTCTGAAGGCAGCAATCGCCCAGAAGCGGCCAGCTTTGGCCAATAGGAGAGGCATTGTGTTCCACCAGGACAACGCCAGACCACACACTTCGATAGTGACTCGCCAGAAGCTCCGGGAGCTTGGTTGGGAGGTTCTTATGCACCCACCTTATAGCCCGTACCTGGCACCGAGTGATTACCATCTGTTCCTGTCCATGGCGAACACGTTTGCTGGTGAAAAATTCGCTTCAAGAGAGGCTCGTGAAAATCGACTGTCTCAATTTTTTGCCAGTAGGGACAAGGGCTTCTATGAGAGAGGCATCATGATATGACCTTCCAAATGGCAACACGTTATCGAACAAAACGGCGCATATGTGACCTAAATCGGATCATTCTAACTATGGTAAGTCAAGCCTTCAATGCCATGCAAAAATAATGGATTAATTTTTACTACACCAGATAATTGGAGATCACCAGTGTGGATTTAGAAGAAATAGGTCCACGTTGGACCAGATTTTCGCCTTGAGACAAATCTTGGAGAAGAAATGGGAATACAATGGGACTGTTCATCAGCTGTTCATTGATTTTAAGAAGGCTTATGATTCTATCAAAAGAGAAAAGTTATACAGTATCCTGGTACAATTTTGAATTGCGAAGAAACTGGTTCAACTAGTGAGAATGTGTCTCAGCGAACCCATCTTCCAGTTGCTTCATTTTTTTCATGATCTTCAGAAGATGAGCAAAAGATGTTGAGAGAAAAATCTGAAATGGAGCCAGACGAACTTTCTCAGAAAATCAAACTTTTGCGGATGTTGCAAAATTAACATCTGTGGACGTTGTTGAAACTTCTGTTTTCGTTCTGGTGATGTTGTTTAATTATTGTAATAGTCTAATATTTATTGCTTATATTCATAGAAGTATGTTGTAGTTGTTAGCATTTACTTTGGCTTGCCCTAACATAACATGTTCATGATGGGAAAATGTCAGTTTGGGTTATTTTAATCAGTACCTTTGCAAAATATTTTAGCTAAAACTTTGTCTTCCTGTAATTTTATTGTATTTTGAATTGTAAAGCAGTAATAAAATCATAAAATTTGCTACTCAGGTGAGAGTTGGGCAGTTGTAGGTCTGATGGAGGGTGTATGTAAAAGAAAACAAAATATTTTGCAAAAGTATGAAATTGGATAGTCTGAGTGTCAGGAATTCTTTTAAAATCTGATCAGGAAATTTAAGTTCACAAATTTTGTGGGCACCCTGGACTACTTTCAGTCGCTGGTTCTTTCCAGGAGTAGCCACTAGACCCACCTAATCGTCACCTAATGCGCGCTCAACCTTATGCTTCGCTCTGGTTGAATTTGAATTTTCTATGGCCTTTATGGATCTAAGGCTCAGGCCGGGATAGGGGAGGAGAAAGGATTCGGTAAGGCCTATGTTGAATGTACCATACCGGCATTTGCCTGGTGTGTCAGGAAAACCCCTGGAAATACCGGTCAGGATGGTCGGCCGCTGGGATCGAACCCACGACCTCCCGAATGCTACGTCAAAGCTCTACCACTGAGCTACGACGTCTCGGTGCTTCGCTCTGGTGGCTTATTGGAGAACTTGTTTCGGAACTCTGATACCACTTCGTATATTCCTGTTTACTGGAAGTGATCACTTTAATTTTCCCTATAAGGAACCGTATGATCGTGTTAAATATTCTCTCGCTGCTTAAGGTCTTAATTGCACAGAGAGAAGAAAATTCACACTTTTAGATGTTTTTTTTAAATTTTGTTTAAGGCCTTTAGGCAATTTTGAATCAGGTCAAATGATTGATGAAGGAATTGCTGGAATGCAGAAAGTGAAAGGAAATGGGAGAACCCCGAGAAAACACACACACACACACACACATGGTTTTTGTCCACCACAAAGCCCACGTGGCACGAGCCGGGATAGAACCGAGGATCGCACGCACCAGAGGTGAGCGCTTTACCACTAAGCCGTAAAAGTTTATTCTTGCGATTTATATTCCAATACGGTGATCCCTCCCTCCTGCTGTTGTCCTCAGTGCAATATTATCGATATTATTAGGTGCAGTCAGTAGCGTCTAGTTGGGAAGGACGTCTTAGATTTGTCGGTGGAAAGTGTCTTTGGCTTCTTGTCACGGGGACAGAGCGACATAATGTTCAGAAAGCACTGTCACTGACAATTCATCTTGTTTATGATGTGGAAATTCTTTGGGTCTGTAAACCTTTGGGACATTTCCAGTCCTACAGATTTTCGGAACCTGTCGGTTCGATCAATAATAACTGCTTAGCAACAGTATTTTATTGTTGAGACTAGATTGTGTGACGAAATCAGGTGTTGGTAACAATGTTTACTTGTGAATCATTATAAACTAAATTAATGAGAATACCGTTTACTATGTTTCATTGCAAATTCTAGTGAGTGACGTCAACTGAAATCTTGTCAATGGTACCAGATGTTGCTGTTAACTGCAGTTCTGTCTTGACCGGGTTGAACCTAGCAATGACTAACCAATATGGCATTGCAGCGTATTGGAATAGTCGTACACTTCTCTCAGTGTTTCACTAGTGCCTGAATGCTACCAGCGTAGAAATATTTTAGTATTTCTGAGCAGACAGTTCAGTCGTAATTGCTGAAATGCTAGTATTCCAAGGAGTTCCTTACGGATTCCGAAAGGTAGCAATCACTTAAAGGACTGTAAGGGGAAAACCCACATGGCACTAGTGATGGGCGGAATCGAATTCTTTGAGTAAAAACGAATCGAGTTCAAATTCGAATACTACGAATACACCCCATCATATATATACCTAGTCGGGTCATAAGTTCTGTCTTAACTGCAAAAGAGTATAACAAGTAAAATACGCGGAGGAAAGTGAAAATGTTTTGCGAAATAAAACAACGATAAGTGACAATCAATTGGGAACAACATTTATTCAAAATGGTTTCCTCTTGCCTAGGCACAGGCTCGTAAACGACGCGGCCAATCACCAATGGCAGCACGCACCACATTCATGTCTATGTTAGCCACTGCTTTCACTATAGCAGTTTTGAAGCGGTCCAAAGTTATGTGAGGTTGAGAACACACCTTCTCCTCCAAATAGGACCAGATCTTGTAGTCAAGAGGATTTAAGCCTGGACTGGACGACGGTCATTCTTCGGTGGTGATGAACGCAATGTTGTTGCAACGAAACCACTCGTGAGTCGATTTCGCCTTGTGAGCTGGTGCTGAGTCCTGTTGGAACACCCAAGGCTTATTTTTTAATAGTGTTGCCAAGAGGTTTCACCAGCTTGTCGAGAATGTCCTCCTTTTACACTTTGGCACCTGTTTTGACACCTTTTTGGCAAAAATGGACTTCAGTGGGACCCCAGTACGACATACCCAGTCAAACCATCACTGATGCTGGGTGATGACCTCGCTGGACTCGGGGAACTTGTTCACATGCTTCTGCACTGGTTGTAGCATACACTATCATTCTGGTGGTTGAGGTGTTCTTCAACAGGGAAAATTTTCTCATCTGTAAACAAGATGTGTCGATGCTTGTTATCCGCGTACTGCTGCAGGAGCAACTTTGATCTGTCACGTCGCATTCTCATCAAGCGCTGATTTAACCGATGGCCTGTCCTTCTGCGATAGATATGCAGTTCTAGGTCTTCATTGATCGCCCCTTTCATTGATGATCGCGATATGTTCATTTGCAGGGCCATGAGTTTCTGCTTACGGATTCGTGCCTTCACTGCCTTAACGACAGTTGGTGTCCTAACCGAGCGAGGTCAACCAGTGCGAGGCTTCTCGATAGACGATGTTTCGTTATGTCGCTGTATGGTGAGATAAACAAATTTTTGTGTAATGTTCAGTTTCCGCAGTAACTTAAAGATAGTCGTCGGAGGGGGTCCGCACTTGTGTAAGGCCAGAACTGCGATACGATCCTCTTTCTTTCCCCATTCCATCTTCACTCTGCAAGAAACAAAGGAAAACAATGGTGTTGTAAGTTCATCCAAGATTACCGTTTTACATCAATGCTAGGTTATCTTCATACATCATTCCTAACTACCGGAAATTTTCGTACAAGTTTGGGACAGAACTTATGACGCGACTAGGTATATGTGTATGTGTGTGTGTGTGTGTGGATGGATGTTGTGTTTGACTTCAATTAATGTTGTAAATTCATTATCACCTTAAGCGATATATGGGAAAATGATTGAATGAGATCTCAATAAATGATTACAATTTGAACGTTTTCATGATAGGTGCTGTACAAATTCTTTTCAGTTGTACTCGACGCATCTGAATTCTTGGGAGAATCGAATGAATCGAAATCTCTATATTCGATTCGGCCCATCACTACATGACACGCGCCGGGATCAGAGAACCTCACGCACCAAAGGTGTATCACTGAGCCACCGCGGCCTCTTCTACGCGCTGAATTTTCACGAGAACGACTGCTGTTGATTTGGATCCACCACAGGCGAGGTTACCACTCGCGGATATACGGCCTTCTTTAAACCATTTGCATTATTCAATCACTCTTGATCGTGCCTGATTGATTTGTCGCCATAGTGTGCTTGAAGTCTGTTGTAAATGATGGCCAGTTTCACGCATTTTTTTCACAAGGAACTTTAATCAGAGTACGTTATTTCACACAGGAGCTCACTTTGTCCGCCAGTTTGCAAACCAGTAATTGACGCGAGACATCCGGTGATAAGAGACACTGGCCAGTTACCGCCATTGATAATTTGTCGCGATCGCATTCTTTTTTGTTGACAGTCCATCTTATATGGTTGTTAGTATATTATCGTGCATCGTTCGAGATATCTATTTTCACAATAAAAAGAAATGAAAAGTATTTGTTAGATTTTGGAAAATGTAATTTTATTGGACCGTCATTAATTTGTTTTCAGTAAAAGGTGGTATATTAATCGCTTCTGAACGTCAAATCACAATAGGTTTCTCTGATTGGGATACCATCTTGAAATAAAACATAGCCAGTGTTTTTGTCTTTCTCCATCAAAAATGATTGATTGATTGAATTTATCCAGGGCCTTTAGACATTTTTGGCTGAGGTTGGGATAGGGTAGGGGAGAGAATGGGGAGGTAGCGGCCAGTGCCTTACTTTAGGTGCCATTCTAGCATTCGCTTGGTGAAACAAAGGTACCCCTGGAAAACCTCAGCCATGTTGGTCAGTCGTGCGATTCGAACCCACGTGCCTACCCATTACCAACCCAAAGTGTGCAACGTTACCGCCTGGACCACGAAGGCTGGGTCCCAACAGGAACGAGCTAAAGTTATGAAATGTAAAAATGTTAAATAATTTCTGTAATCATCAACCATATTTTTGTCGAGTATTTTTTAATTTAGCTCCACGTGATTTATTTACCATTAGTTTTTTTTTTTTTTTTAACTTTTAAGTTTTTTCCTCATTTCTATAGAAAAGAAGTGACATGGAAATAGTCGAGCATATATACCAGATTTCCGGTGTTGCCGTATGTTCAGAAAAATTACATGTGCCACGCCTTATAAAATGACGTACTTATATACCTTGTTTTAGAGGTATGGTAGGGGAGATGACAGACACAGTATTAAATGACAAAAATATTTTATTAACTTTTCCTACTATGTGATTGGAAGAAACCACAAGTGATATTCTTGGATAATTTAAATATTTTGAAGCATGAGCACACGTGCTAGATTGTTACGAATTTTACATAGAATTATTTATTTGGTTTACGCAGCTAGCTATGTGTTATAAATTGGTTTAAAATTGTGCAGATTTATGGATTTTACATAACTGTCGTTTTAAACTTGATTTGATATCTGTTGTTTCCGCGTTCAAAGCCTTCGAGAAAATAAGATTCACAATGAAGTAGTGTGCTCAGTGACAGTTTTAATGCAGCGAATTTTTGTCTGAAGAATGATGGTAAAAAAGTCTTGGAAATGCCCAACCAGTAGTGCTTCTAGCTTCGACTGAAGTTAATCTTGATGGATTCTGTGAATTCTGGTGGAAGAAAGGTTTCGTCTCCCGTAGCCTTATCAATTGTTTGCCTCAGTGCGCCTGTTGCATAGTCCCCGATGGCGGAAAAGAGAGTGCAATAACCCAGCGAGGAGAGGGGAATCTTACTTTTAAGGAGAAATAAAATGTGCTGTGAGATATGGAGTAACCTTTTATTTAGTAGTAGAAATAATTTATATATATAAGCTATTGATTAACGTTAGAATGTTTTATCGCACGTCAGCAATGGCCATATACTGAAAAGGAAGTTTAATATAACACTTACATTCCTGTTATACTTTTCATCAACTCAATAACAGTTTATAATTTCTTCCCGAATTCACCGTAAAGAAACTCTCAACTAGTATACTAACGTGATAAAGTGATACGTCAGCATATTTCAGTGAACGGCAAAGTTTTTTTTTTTCTTTCTTTTTTAACAACAGTGATTCGGATCTCACTATGATTCGGATAAATACAAGAAGCATTGTAAAATGGCTCTCAGTTCAGATTC
>JAGDQP010000516.1:121418-157542 GCA_022664845.1 Lepisma saccharinum | reverse complement strand
AGTTATTTCGGTGTTCGGATATATTTTCTCAAGCTAATGCTTTGTGACCCAAATCCTAAAATGTTCTGCAACTAGTCAAACCCAATACTGTTGCAGGCTAGTATTTATTTTAGGATAAAGAAGTCTATCTTAAAAAAAAATGTTTAAAATACTTTTAAAATATATAAATATATGAAAGTAACAGTGGCATGTTGCATTGTCATCCGACTTACGTCGCTGTGTAAAATTTCATCATTCTGTGACGTCGGGAAATTATATAAATTAACATTGCAAGATTTGAGGACACCACGAACCACTGTGAACTCAGAGCCGGATCTAGAAATTTTCCTATAGGGGCAAAGATAAATTTTACCGCCTTTCCACCACCCTTTTGCCGCCCTTACTATCGTTTTTTAGCCAAACAACACGACCGGAAGAGGTAGCGGCCACAGCATTGTCTACTTAGTGTATTTTTGTTATCACCTCTGGAGCTTGTCATGGCATCGCTATTAATAGCTCCAGTAACGCAGTAGATCGGCCTATCTGACTTGAGTCGCGGTTTTGAACTTTAGAGATGAAGGTAGGTTGTATGGAATAACATAAAATATGTCTTAGCGCATCGGTATTGAAATTTTGTACACGTTTAGGTCAATTTCAATTTAATAGAAAATTTTACTTCCTTTTTAGGAGCCTTTATTTTTTTTAGTTTTCCGCCTCCTAAACGTGTTTTCCGCCCGAGGCGCTCGTACCCATTTGTACCCCCCTTAGATCCGGCACTGTAAACTAAAGAACGAATTGATATTAAAGACTTTTCACTCTTTAATATCAATTGTATCTGTACCTACAAAGGCTTGATGTACAGAAAAAATCGGAAGTTGCCTCCATTTCATCTTAAAGAACGAATGTTTGTTAAAATTATCCTTGAAAATTGGTAACTTGGCGTATTTTCTGTGTCATTCGGGCTACCTGGCTCTAAGGATATTTAATCAACGGTTACGCGTTAAAATACTTGGTGGGTTACTTAAAAGCTTGACTACAAGGGAAAATCCTCTACTAGACAAAAAGTTTTATGAAAAGCGATTCAAATCTATGTCCGAACAAACAATTAAAAAAGGAAACGATACATAGATTGAATTAATTTGAATGTAAATTTTTTATGGCCTTTTGACATCATTAGTTCAGGCCGAGATTGAGTAAGGAAGAGGATGTGGGAAACAAGTCGCGCAGGTCCTAATTTGAACGTACCATCCCGGCATTATCCTGACGTGTAACTGAGGATATGGAAGAAATCTCCGTCAGGACGGACAGACGCTCGAAAGGATCGAATTATAAGAACCTCCTCGTTATTCGAATTGGTTATCTTAAGACTTGCGGAAATAAGCTACAAGTCACAACCAGTAACATTTTTACTTTAAAAATAATAGTTTCAATTTATTAGCGATGTGTTCATCTATGGTAAGACCTTTTCAAGTCTTAAGGATGACATTCCTCGGCAAGACACTTCAGACGGGAAAGATTAAACTTTCATAAACATTGTGTTTTGGGCCATTTTAGTTACTAGTGACTTCAGCCTGTCTCGATTCCATTAGCTTTTAAGTCTAAAATCCACAAACATCCATGTCCCATACGGGATTCGAACCCAGAACCTTGGAGACATTGGCCTGACACCTCAGACTACACCGCTCCCGCGGTCGGCTTTAGGCGAAAGGAGTAGAGAAGACAAAGGGGCCAGGAACCATCTCAGTATTTGTTTAGTGACACTGAAGATAACGCTGTATAATTTCAGTTAGGAAAGCTGTCAGCAGCTCTCGAACCCACGTACCTAACCGTTGTCGTTTTGAAGTCTGCGAGCGTAACTAGTGGTCAAGGTGTAGTAGGGGTGTGTGTAAATGAACAAGTACAGTAGTAATTGTTTTGTAGGTGAAATAAACATTACTACTAGCTAATAACTGTGGAATTTAGACAAGGAACTAGTCACCAGTGATTTACTGGACTGGTAGTTTCATGAAACATGCATCTGGTTTAGACGACAAGACAAATAGGCAGACTAAAGGAAGAAGATGAAACGTAATGCTCTTCCATTTGTTGCACTCACAGTGACAGTAAAATATACCATGTCAACAAACACCCACGTTTCCTAGTCTCGCCCTCACTTGTCAAGGTAAATGCACTTTTATGTTAGGACATTTTCATTTTCAAAAAATCCTCATTAAATTTCAAGTTATTTATTTTTCTGCTTCAGCGACTTCCGTGCGCATCCTTCTGTCTGTAATAAAAAAAGAAGAAAGAGAGGAAGAAATGGCAAGGATAATTAGCAGACCATTTCGTGTGTATGTTTTTCCTCACTTTAATAGTTTTTTCCGTCCTCTTGTAACGTCAGCCACAACACGTATAGTACATCAAAAGTAAGGTTAGTACCTGTTTCCAGTTTGTCGGTACTCTTTCCGACTTATAATGAAGTATGTCCTTCTCCTGTCAGAGACTAGTTAACGCTATTAAATTGTTTTCTAGCTGTTTTAATTAAGATTAATTAATTACAATTAGACACGCTGTCCCTGGCTTAAATCGTTTAATATTTTATTAAGACGAAATCATGTAAATAAATACTAGATTAAAATAATTTGTAGCACGAAATCTAAGTATAGAAGTATTTTGTGAAAGACAGATGCCACTTTCAGAAATAGTGGTTCCTCTTTAATTTTCTCTTTGACTGTCCCTTGTCTGTGTGTCTGTCACGCAGGCTACCGCTTCAACCAAAGGAGCTACACAGATTTGGATTCAGCAATTTCGATGGGAGGGACTTTGGGGTAACAAGACAAATAAGAACATTTTCAGATCATGTACGAAATTAGATCATCTGAATTTGAATTTATTTATGTTCTTTTGACTTCTTTGGCTCAGTCCGCGGTTGGATAGCGTAAAGGACGAGGAAGATATCGTACAATATTACTTGAGGTACCATCCCGACATTCGTCTGTTGAAACTGAGGTTGGCCGTGCAGTTCGAACCCACCATCGCCGGTCTTAAGTCTGTAACGTTCTACCTGGACCATGACGGCTGAGACTAGATCAATTTTATGTCAACCTTTTTAAATGCAAGGACCACTAAGTAATATGTCTGAAATAATTCTACGGACCACTAAGTTGTGTGGACCTAATTAAAAAAAAATGTATGGGTTTTACCACAAAGTAATATGTAAACAAAGAGAGAGGATAAGGGCAGCTTACCTGCAATGCTTTCTGAAGACTTATTAAACGCTTGTTCAAATAGTTAGGTACTCCCACGTGCAGAGGTCACTACTGCGCCATGAACTTTAGATGCTACTACATAATGGGCGCAGTAGTAGCTTCTGTACGGCGGAGTACCTAACTATTTGAGTATGCGTTTAATTTCAGAACGCATTGCAGGTAAACTGCCCTTATCCTCTTTCTGTATACGTATTTACTTTGTGTTTTTACTGACATTTGGGGCATATTATGAGATTTTTAACAAAAAAAAAAAAAACTTAGGGAATATTTTGAATGCCTATACGGGAACACAATAAAATAAAGTAGAAGTAAAATACTATAGTGGATCATCGTTGAACAGACTTTTGATCTTTATTAGAATTTCATTTTTAAGTCTGGCTGCACACCAACTGTCCCATGTTCGCAGAGCACTAGATCATTTCAATCACAAACGGTGTATAACATTTCTCCCTCAGATGAAATATTTAGGTACACGATTCCTTATGTAATCTTAATATTTTATTTTATACACTGAAACCGAGTTACCGTAGCTTAGTTGGTAGAGAGTTGGCATCGCATTTGAGAGATCTTGGGTTCGATACCAGCGCCCGACCATCCTGACTGAGGGTTTTTTTTTCAGTTTTCTCCTGTCACACCAGGCCAATAGTACCTTTAACTTAGGCTCTGGCCGACTTCTTCCCACATCCTTTCCCCTACCCTATCCCGGCCTGAGTCATAGATGCCTAAAGCCCATAAATAAATTTAATTAAATTCCAAGGCGATGAGTATAAGCAATGATCGAGTGGGTATAGCTTAATATTTTCACTTTGAAGGCCAACAAGGAAATATAGGATACGAAATATAAGTAGATTACGAGAACAACAACGACGCATTCAAATAAGTTCCACTGACAGAAAATAAATAACTTTAATGCATTTTATGATGTCTTACCGTCCTGTAAACATAAAACTTGATTGACACCGGCACTAAATTCAATTGTAAGATGATTTCAGATTTCTATTCTAAAAAATTGGCAACAATTATCTAGAATAATAATGTATCTAATAATACCGCATACTTGTATTCGTCAAGTAGCATTGTCTCATTCCAGAAATAAGTTTGTCTCCCAAGTTCGAAGGAAAAAATAAAGCTCAATTAACTCAAAACATAAAGGAAACAAAGGAAAGTCAATTAAAAGATTTCAAGATCCTCCATTTTTCTTTTTCTCCCAGACAAGATCTGTCATTATTAATGAAAAGTAACAGTAAAATCAAACGGATCTTTTGCATGTCTTTAGAATCTTAAAATGAAGTGTTTCTTTGGCAGTCATACACAACCATCTTAAAGAGCTGGAGCGCTAGAAGGTTAAAACAGTGTTGACTTCTCATCAGCTACCTTTTTTTCGTCTTCTTCAGAAAATAATATAAATAGTTTGTCTGTAAGACATTCTCATACATGCAACATGGTTTCTTTTGATGTGTGCCGTTCTTCCATTGTATATCACAATCAAAAATGATGGAAGTGTTCACACAAACCATTCTTTCTTCTCATATTTAAATCTTTGTTGTTGTTTTTTCCAGATGTTTGTACACAAGGAAGGAGATATATAAACAAATGCTCATTATCTTAATTGAATCTAATTAATTATTTAAGTGATATGGTATGTGAATCAGTTGACTCGTTATGGGGAAGCTATTTTTTTTGTCTTCCAAGTTTTTGTGAGAAGGAAAAAAAACAGATAAGAAATACTTTGATGCTTTCGATAGAGCAGATGGTTACATGCCAATGGCATACGTAGGTGTCATATTATGACAGATAGTACGTTGAATACACTTGATGTACAATCACTCCAAAGCCTAATTCATTGATTGTTCTTTGCGCTGCATGATGGGTAGTGCGTGTAAACCTTAACATAATAAGTTCCATCAATTATATTGAATATTTCCGTGCGATTGGAATTCATATAACGAGAATCCTGGTCAGTCATCTGTATTCATTGAGAATGTTCAGCACCAGTTTATTAAAACAATAAAACCTTCGTTATCTAATATACAGAGTGGGGCAAAATTAACTTATGATTTTGACTTAAACGTAGTACTTTTCCGATAGTATTGATGGGTTGAAGCTGGACAAAGTATATGCTGGTCTAGGTATTCCATTTAATAAACGTATCTAGTTGGACAGCAGCACATCGAACGCTGTTCAGGCGGTATTCCAACATTCCACGACATGAAAGGATTCCAGACAGGGATTCTGTCAGCCCCTTCCCTCAACTTTTGGGGGGGTGTCACTCCTCAAAATCGTCGAGCACATACCCCTAACTAAAAATTATTACTGTTAAAATATATATTGATTCTGCTAACCTTCCTAACTTCAGATTTACACCCGCCCAAACTGAAAATCCTGGCAGAATTCCTGATTCCAGATTGCAGCACTATGAATAAGTGAGTTCACATGTTTCGAACGACAGTTTCTCCAAAAGATAACAAATCTGCACGTAAAGGTCGAACTGTACGGACACCCGAGAATATCGAAAGAATTCAGGCTGATGTTAATGGAAAACGTCACGACTCGGGTGACACAGTGCATCAATGTCAAAGGACAACACACAGTGGGGCTTAATTTCCAAGACGTGACTTTGTGTTCTGGTAAACTTATTACCTTGTTACGACTCCTCCATCCCCTCCCGATTGAAATATACTCTTTTTTGTTTTGTTTTCTGTACTAATAGACTGTTATACAGTTTTGGTCAGGTTTAAACAATTCTAAGGTATATTTGAGGTAAGTTATCGAATGAAACAACTCAAAATTGTGTACGTCCGAGGAAGTGTACATTTTCCTAACTCTAAAAACGCCCCAAATCCCTAGTAGACTCAAACCCCCTTGTTTATCGGATTATACGCGTAGATCACATGAGTAGGTTTTTCATATGACAAAATCTAATATATAACAACGGATCAATTTGAATGAATAAACATAGTGAAACAATATCGGAAAGTATTCTCCTCTTACTATCCGGTAGCCATTGAGAGATAGATTATTTGTCGGACGTCAAAAGTCGTTTGTTTCCAAGGAAACGACAATAATTTTGTGAACTACTCACCTTTCGTTGTTCTTTCCATAAGTCTTGTGTCATCACCAAACAAGGTCATTATCGAGTTAGCATACTGTCTCTTTGGACGTCATGCTTAACAGTTCATTGCAAAATTGCATCTCTTCCTCGTTCTCTTTTCACTTCAACTATATAGTTTCAATCGCGTCCTTCAAACATAGTAATGAATTTAATGATTAATGATTGGCATTCTGCCCGGAGACAGGTTTATAACCTTCAAAAAGTCCCTGGGAAAAGGTGAGCCGATTATGATTTGCCATTACCTTTTATCAGATAGAAATAACGTTCTCAGGACGGGACCTACAGTTTAATTTCCGAACCACCATGTTCAGTGTCCCCTAACCGAGATCCGAGCCCAGGCGTAACCTACAAGAAAGATATCTTTCTTGTAGGTTACGGGCCCGGGACGAGTATTTCTATTTCCTAAACGATTAGTGCAATTGGGGGCGTGACTTCTGCAGCTAGCCAATCAACGCCACGTTTAAAGTACCAATGCGAAACTTTCTGTGCACATATTTGAGAGCTCATTTAAATGCTATTTTTTGCTGATAAGTTGTTTCTAAAAATCGTACAGCCGTTTATTAACAACAATAATGAAAGAAATATTGCCTTGTGAAAGCAAATATATTTTTATTGCAATTCTAGTTAAACATGTTGTGACTAAAATATGCATCCATTAAAAAAGAATACACATACAAAATATAATAAAGTTTATACGTAAATAGAACAACTTTAGATACTAATGTTCAATCTGACTAGTGAAAGGGAAAGCACAGTAATTAATCCAGTGATTTACGATACGGAATATATATACTAACAAAAGGATGCGAACTGATGAATGTTAAAACTATAGTAAATTTGGGAAACTTTAGTGGTCTAATGTTGTTAATGTAAATAAACTGTGAAAAGTATAATTTGATAGCTTGGAGAACTATTTTTATTTCAATACAACGACGAAATGGCGCCCACAGCAGGGACCAAAGTACCTATATGCAAGTTGAATAGGCATCTATACTGTATGAAGAACTTGGCGCTGATTGGCTAGCTGCGGAAACCACGCCCCAAGTTGCACTAGCAGTATAGGAAATGGAAATACGCGTCCGGGACACCTAGATAGCAAGACGACAAGCGAAACCATTCATCGACCAGAAGAATTCGAATATCGTGCTGTTTTATAGTTTAAGAACGGGGATTAAAAAGGACTATATAGATCTTGCTAAACAATCCACAACTCTGTCTATCGCCGGTACAGAGTCTAGAAAATGTATTATAATGGTAGAAATTATCTTGGAAATAAGACAAACACTACTCGCCATCCTCATTTTCCAGAGGCTCTTCACAAATCCTTCTTTTCCGTTTGGAGGGAAAGCAAGATAATAACAAAATAATCTGTCAAGCATTATCGTGTCGAAATATGTTAATTTTTTTTCACCTATTTTCCCCAACTGCAAGAACAAAAAATGAATGTCATTTTGGTATTCTTTGTTTCTGAAACAACTGTAATTTTGTCGTTAACAAAAACAGCTTCTATATTTGTTGTATGTATTCCTCTTTTTCCATACCCTAATACATGTCTGGCACCATGTTTAACATAGCTACATGTTATCATATCAATGTTCGTGCATTGTATAGAGTTGAATTATATTTCCACGATCTTTCGTGCACAACAAGTCCCTCCCTCCTTCCTGTTAATCTTTCTCTTCTTCTGATCTTTAGGCAAAGAGTTTACCTCTCGTGTTTCATTGCTTTATCTCAAGTTTCTCTTGTGCTCATGTTTCGTATATATTGCAGTAAAATTACATACGATAAACTATTAAAATTAAAAACTGTTTTCCCTTTTTTGATGACTGAATTCTTCATAGCCTTAAGACCGATAGGTATTTCTCAGACTTTTAAAAAGTGTACTTTGTCTACACGAAACGCCCTGGAAAGTACTTGGTATCAATTGCCAACAATACATAAACATGTATGTTTAAACGAGTTATTAACAAAGAAAGAAAACACCTAAACAGATGTAGATACGATAAGTCCTGCAACACTTTAACAGTCAGATACGACAGAAACAGAGTTGACCTACAAACTAAAATGGATGCTGGAAGTGTTAGATTTGAACAGGTGGTGTGGATAGGGATATCTGCAAAAAAAAAATCTTCGTTGACTCTATTTTCCCAGTCTGGGATATAACTGACGGCTCTGTTCCAGAATAGGGTAAATAAAGAACCCGTAGGTTTATTGCCCGTCAAAACAGGTCGAAATACACTGATTTCGGCTTAGTTCACTTACCTAAATTTATCCGGCTGTATTTAATCTAGTGACTAAGCCTGGCAGGTCCTTTTCATTTGTTTATCTTCCTCCATGTGAAGAATTCACGCTGTAGCGCCTCGATAAAAGCCCGTAGAGATGGCTCAGTGCTAGAGCATTCACCTCTGGTGCTTGGAGTCCTCGGTTCGATCCTAAATCCTGCCATGTGGGCTTTGTTGTGGGCAAACACTGTGTGCACGTTTTTTCTCGGTGTTCTTCCATTTCCTCCCCTTTCTTCATACCATCAATTTCTTCCATCATCATCCATAACGCCTAAAGGTCTTAAATAACATTCAATTCAATGGAACCTCGTAGAACTGGCTTCAATTTTGAAATAAGGGACCTCGACCTCGATTTATTTGGTTGTCTTTAACCTAGGGACGTTACAAACGCAGGTCCTTTTAGCAGGATTAGTTTTACCCATTTCAATCCTTGAACCTTTTATTAATGTTCTTTTCTTATGCATGTTCTCCTGTAAATCGGGAATATTACACTCAGATATTTATTGTTTGTTTCAACTTCACTTCTGCTAACAATATGCGACTTGTCGCTTTATGCTATTTTTCTCCTATACGCACTTCATAAACATTCTCGTCTACAAAATGATTTACCTATTTCAAACTTGGCACGTTTGTACCAGTGTCTACTGGAAATACAATCAATTAATTTACAAACCGTGGCTGTGGGGTCACGAATCATCAGGGTAAAATCCAGAATTCTCAAAACTACATTAACACCTAACACTAACTACAGGTTACACTAACTTCATACCACAAATTAGTTGTTTCTTAGCCATTATTCACATTGGAAAGCTCTTTTCTTACGAAAATATTTGCAACTCTTTACATAATCAAAACCGTCACGAATATTAGTGTTATTGAATGGTTTGTAATGATTGAATGGCATACAATGATTCAAAGTGTACAAATACGATATATTATTATAACATTTTATGAAATTACAATAATGACTGTGTTAATACACAGTTATGTTATAGAGTGCAAGCGTAGGATTGAAAATTAGTTGCCGGTACATCAAAACAAGTATTATAATGATTTTAATTGAATCTGCTGTTCCTATTTTAAGTGAGTCTTAATCAATGTGATTATTGGGTAAAGTTTAGCAATGGCTGCAATTATGTTCTTCAAGATTGAAGTAGCATATACACCTGGTAAAAGTAATTTATAGCCGTAGCCACTCGTAGAATAGAGCAAATGAGCAACAAACCATCCTAAAAAATTAGACTGTGCTCTTTATTTTAATGTTCACCGCTCTGTTACAATGTTTTCAGGGGGGGGGGGGAAACATGATTTCCAGCTTAACGCCACTGACTTAAGCTTTTGCAAAGACACGCGACCCAGAAAGAAAACACAAAGTGCAATCTCTAGAAAGGATTTTCTCGATGTTTAGTTTCTACGATAGCATGACAAGGGGCGGGGGGATTCATCTTGTCTTTTTGTTTCAGTACAGGCTTACATGGGGGACTCGTACTGATACAAATCTTAAGCGCACTCTTTATTTTCGAGAAACTTATTGCAATGAGAAAACAAAAACACATGTTGCGATTCTCCTACCTGTTTCGAAGAGGTGAATAAAATACCCCCCTTTTTTTTTGTTTTGTCCAGTGTATTGGTATCTTGTTTACTTTTTGTTGTTGTTGTTGTTGTTGTTTCGTTAGCAAATATTTTCCCCTCACAGTCATACCTGTCAACTTAATTTCATTTTCCTCGCTGTATATGGCGACTTTTTAAGCTTTAATAGGACAGCGTTAGTAAACTGCGAAGAAAATGAGTTATCTAAGCAGGGACATTTTGAGCCCAGATCTACTTTTCAACTCTGGTGCTTGAAAACCCATATGTCACAGTCACACCCCAACCGCCACTGATTTACTGAAGTATTAAGTAAGATATGGTTGATCATATTTTTTTTTACAGCTTTAAACAATTATGTTAAAATATTATTTTTACTAAACAAAATTGATTCTTTTGTTCAATTAACTAGATACAGTTAAAATAACGCCCATTTTATATACAATGTTAACAATAATATCAACAAAAAGAAATGGTTCGAGAGGGAATCGTCTCCGGAAATGTAAGTAAAAAATTAAACACAACTGAAGCAGTTTTTGCATTATTAAAACACGGAAGATATTTCGATTCTTGCGAATGCATAAAAAACCTATATCAGTTTATTACTGCATACGACTGGCTTGGTATCATCCTCTGAAATGTACACGAAAGTGGAATTTGGTCGTACATGACCCACTAGGTGGAAATCAAAACAACACCTTCCTTATTTATTGACAAATTAACTGTTTCGTTTGAAGCACCCTGTATCTACTTTTATGTGTAAATTATGTGATGACCAGCAACTGAGTCATCCAAATAAATTGCTTATTTTCTCCCTTTAGAAATACATAATAATAGACCCAGGGTAATAAACGCTAATAACATCAATAGTACCACATAGTACTAACAATACTAATACAAAAATAATGATGATTGCAATCCTATTAAAGAACCAAATGAATTTTATTTTTAAGAATTCTCATTTCAACATTCAACCTCAATCTAAATTAGAAAAAAAAAAAAAAGAATTACAAAAGTTAACTATACGGACATTTCGTGACCCATAATTCATCTGACATGAAATCGATTCATAAAAGGTTATCAAATGTCCTTAATAGCTTAAGGCATGAATTGCCACGGCGCGACGGTGACTCCATCTTTTTTTTTTTTTTTTAGTCTTGCCTCATAATATAGGTATGCAGTGATATTTCAAACCTGTCCATTGTCTTTATAACAAACACATGCTGTGAGTATTTTTGCTGTCAGAATAACCTCATTTTCAAGGAAACAGAATTAGAAGTCATTTTAAAACATTTACATACAATGATTACATACGAAAAAATTATATACATCGTGGTTTTTAACAAATGAGAAAGTTAGCAAAATGATGATGACATTACTAATTTTTAATATAATGTTGGCTGACTTCGTGTAAACAAAAACCGATGGAAGAATAATAAAGAAAAAGTATTTATGTTGGGCGTTTGTGTAATAATGTGGTGGAGAATACCATTCCGGCAAGCAAAAACGAAAATATTAAATATATTATTATTCTTTACACAGATTGCTACATGTTTTAAATCAATATTTTTATAACCTTTTGTATCTATATCTATTGCAATGTTGTTTTTATTATTATAATTATTATAAATGTAGACAGAGACCAGAAGTGTTTGAAGTTATGTTTGTATGTCGCAAGCACAATGAAGGTTATTATGTTCACCACGTGAACAGTAAAATTTGTAAACAACAAAACGTTAAAAGTTGTTTTTCTTATTTGTGGTTATTTCACGATTTTACTTTTTTTTTCTCCATTTACAATTTCACCTTATTCTTTTCTTTTCTTAAAGGTGCTATATCATCCTAAATATGGTTCAAATATAGAAAAATGTACAATGGAAACAAAAAATAATTACTATATGCGCCGCGGAGTTATTCCCGGCCTTACTACAGTTACAAGCCACGTGATCTTGATATTACGCGGATGCGCTGTTGCCAATGCTTTCACTCACATTATACCTTTTATTGTTCCCTCCTGTCTTCTTTCTATAATCAGCAACAATGTCTTAGAAAATTGTTTTGTTATGATAAGCTATGTTAAACAGCTGATACGGTACTACAGAGGCAAGCTTTTCTTCTCGTGGCAACTGATTTTTCGTGACTAGAGATCGACTTGTACATCGCGGCTACTTTAGGTAATGAGTCATTCCACGAAAGTTCACCAGGTAATAGTTGCCGTGCCATTTTTTAAATATCTGAAAATAATTTATGTTGTTCATAATATGTACTAGAAGGTAACAAAAACAAGCTTCATTTTTTTTTTACTCCAACAGGGGGGAAGAGATAGAGGGGGAAAGGGGAGGCAGTCATTAAATTTCTCACATGGGATGTCTACCCGCCTTTTTAAATAACTCGAGTTCTGTAAGAGATATTGGAACGAAACAAAAACAGTTCTTTTCTTGAAACTACAAGCTTTAATTTCAGTATAATTTTATTTAATTCTGATAAAAAGAAGTTACAAAATAAAGCCTTGGAAAGGCGCAGTTTTTTGTATTTTGTGCAATTTTTGATCATCAAAAAGTGAGTCTAAATTCTGGAGTACCATTTTCATTTCTTTTACAAAATGCCTCCACTAGGAGGTCATTATATCCATATTACTACATTTGAAATTAAGTGTTCTCCAAGGGCGTAACTTGGCCCAGCGGGACCCCGGGGCAGGAATTTGCCAGCGCCCCCAGGACCATGGAAATGTAGGTCATATAATTACCTTGTTTTTTTTATTCTTTCAGAAATATAAATAACAATAATGTACAGGACGTACATGAGCAGTACATTTTGCGGTAGATAGGTTTATACCATTACATTTAATAGACCAAATTGTATTTTATTTTAAGTTGTACGTTGTTTTCTAAATTGTATTTTTTTAACCAGGCGGAAGAAAATGATACAAGCCTTAGCCCTGGGAAATTATTATAAAGATATAAATAAAATACTATAATTTGAATATAAGAATTTTTAAGTTTGAATCCAAATTGGTTAAACTTTTCAAGCAAGAAGAAATAACACTTTGTAGAAGTTTTCAGTTTTTATTTCAATTTTCAATGAACAACACAATCATCTTTGAAAAAATTAAACTTTCCCCTTTAACATGAAAACTTAATGAGCACAATTTTAAAGATACAATTGAAGCATTCGGAATCAATTTAAAATTACCACCACCAGTACCGTACCACTACCACAGTTCATTTTATTTTTCCATTTTCCCCAAAATACTTTTTCTGACGAACTCAGTTTTGCATTTATATTTTCCTTATATTCACGACAGAACCGGCGGGGCCCGGGGCCCTGCCCGGTTGCCCCAGCCTAGTTACGCCCCTGATGTTCTCCTTCTCGGTAAATAATGTCTAAACACAGCCATTTGTGTAAAATTGATAAAGTTCAAGGTCATTTATCTCAAAGGGAGATTATCTTAAAAATCTATTTTTTTTTATTTTTTTTTACCACGAAAGGCCCTAACCTATTTGGGTTTAACCCCAAAATTTCATCAGAGTACTACTGTGCCCCATTTTTGAGAAATGAATTCTCAAAAATTGAGTTATGCACCATTTTCAGGAACACTCATTACTGCAAAAATGTCATTTTTTACATAGCCATTAAAACTCGTTTTGCAGTCTATTGAATCATTTTGGAATCTAAATCTGCCATACAATATTTTAAATTGCAAAAGGTTTACTGAGTGAGTCATCCATATATAAATTTGTTACATAAATCGACACTAAGCTATGCCATAAATCAATTCAATTCGACACCATTATGAAACGAATTAATCTAAGGGACATTTATCATTACATTTCCTCAATGCACATTTTCACAATTATTGTATCAACCATAGAGACACAGGCGACATAGTCATCGAGCATTGTTGGGTGCTAACTTCCATTTAGTCACACCTTTGATATGACAAAAACATCATATAAAGCTGCATTGCAAACGGTTTCTGCTCTGCAATTTAAAAAAAATGATCTCTACACAGAATTTGTAAAGCCTAGATCAGGCACGAGAATAGGAATTTCTACATTTGCTTCTCTTCGTTCAAAATGATGTACGTAATAAGAGATGGAGACAGCTGCATAGGCACTTCACATACCCTTAGAAAGGTGGTAACGTTTTGCAAAGATTTGATTACAAAATAGAATGAGAAAACACAGAGGAATGGTAATGCGGAACATTCATGTTCCCAACTGAACACTAAATAAAATTAACTTTCTTACAAGGATGGTCCAAAATCATAATCCACTTGGCGAATTCACATCTTTCTTTGGCACTGTGGTGGTAATATGACATTTACCAAAGTGGTCACGAGTATTATTCATCCCTAATTTGCAAACGCATCCCTCTAGACTGCTAGCTATTGTATACTAGAATATCAGACACTCCTAGCTAGTATAAACATGGATCTTTTAAATATCCTAAACCTCTACCCACAGGAAATCCGAAGAAAAATTGCTGATCTCAAATTCTTGTACAAATTAGCCAATGGAAAATTAAGATCTGAATCTCTCTCACCTGAACGTCATTTTCGCATTCCTATCGTACTAGACCCACTCGAATCAATTGCCTATTTTACATTGTTTTATTATCCAGCAGTTCTCTTACATAGGTTGCTCAAGCTCTACAATGATATTACGATGAACATTGATCTTTTTTAGCACGAAAACCTAATTTAATTCAGCCAAATAGAAAAGTTGAAAATCCTACCGTAGTTTCTGGACACAAATGAATAACATGTGGTAAAAAAAATAATAGATTTCTATATTATGTCCTACCAGAGATATTGGCCATCCAGTATGCAAAAATTACGAATTTTCGGGGGGTCCAAAAATTCATTAAAAAAAGAATCATATCAACATTCATTTTCCGTATAACTTCAATATACCTTGTTACATAATACTGGACAAAAACAACTTTGATATTCAGTCCCTTCTGTGCGAAAATCACAGTGAAAATGGGAATTGTTTCTATATCGACAATCACGTTTAGATACCATTTTAACCAGTTCGATTACATTTTAAGCTTTTAATGCAGATGACTAAAATTATCAAGCAGACTTTAAAGGGAAAAGGTGTTTCCGTAAACGTTTACTAATGCAAATGTTTGCATGTGCAGCAATAAAAAAAAAATGACTGCCATTAATTAATCGGTTGGGATAAAAAAAAATAATACCCGTTTTGAACAATTCTTATATAAAAGTTTTTTTTTTAAGGGGTCGAGCAACGAAGCTGGACGATTTCAGATGGACCGACCCAGTAACGAGTGTTCCTGAAAATGGCGCATAACCCAATTTTTAAAAATTAATTTCTCAAAAATGGGGCAAAGTACTCTGGTGAAATTTTGGGATTAAACCCAAATAGGTTAGGGCATTTCATGGTAAAAAAAAATAGATTTTAAAAATAATCTGATTTTGAGATAAATGATCTTGAACTTTATAAATTTTACACACGTGGCTATGCTTAGACATTATTTATCGAAAAGGAGAACACTTAATTTCAAATCTAATAATATGGATATAATGACCTCCTAGTGGAGGCATTTTGTAAAAGAAATGAAAAGGGTACTCCAAAATTTAGGTTCACTTTATGGTGATCAAAAATTGCTTATTTTCAAGGCTTTATTTTGTATTTTTTTTTATCAGACTTAAATAAAAACATCCTGAAATTAAAGTTTGTAGTTTTAAGAAATAAACTGTCTTCGTTTCATTCCAATATCTCTTTCAGAACTCGAGTTATTCAAAAAGGCGGGTACACCGGTACACATCCCATTTGAGAAATTTCATGACTGCCTCCTCTTTCCCCTCTACCCCCCCCCCCCCGCCCTGTTGGAGTAAAGAAATCAAGCTTATTTTTGTTACCTTCAAGTGAATATGAATAACATATTATTTTCAGATATTTTTAAAATTGTGCGGCAATCTATTATTTATGAATCTGGCGAAAATTGATGGAATGACTATAATGAGAGTAGTGATTGAGTCTTAGGCGTTATAATCACTGGTATAGTCGTACAAAATACCAGTGTGTTCTTTATGTACTTGTGGTACTAGGCCGCTTGATTCACGAATGCTTTGTTACTATTATTAAAAGAAAAGTACATGAATTACGAGTACATTGATCTACACGTGTATGTGTGCCTTTGTAATATAGCAATAATAGTAATGATGCCGCTGATACTCATAATAACTAAATCATATTTGGTAGTAAAAACATAGCGAATAAAGGATTGGGGGAATGTTATTTGACTTAGAGGATTACTTTCGTTAAAACTGAATGAAATGATAATAAAATAGTTCTTCCAAACTGTTAAAATGTTGCCTTATTTTACATGTAAGTTTTATTTTATTTGCTCCCTGATGACAAAAAATACAGGTTAGGCACCATTACCCACTACCCTGGTTCTTTTTTCTTTCGAAATTGACATTTCTCGTCAATTTTAAGAGTGGATAAAGTCAAGTAAGCTCTACTTGCTACCTTGTAAGTAGGGGATTGAGGTTCGAGATCCGATGAAACTCTAAACTCTACAGACACTCTTTAAAAACCCTTATTTATAATCTATATAAGTTTACTATTACTTGCACAGTTCAAGTCTTGGGTCTTGCAACCTCTACCTTTTTGGCCATCTGCTATATCTAGCTAGCAGGTCACATCACATGGATGAGTGTTACCACTCAGAGAGATGGAATTCGGATGCAATTCGCTGTGTTGCCACTGCTATCACAAAAAATTTTTTTTTAGCCTTTATTGTATCTATGCACACTAAGTAAATATTAGGATGGAAATTTGTAATTATCTTGTGTGATTTGATGCTTATTTTTGGTGTTTTTAATGGCGCTGTGTATAAAAATAAGGTATCAGGAGAGCATGGAACCTTTGCACGCAGTTAACGCAGACAGCCACAGCTACCAGCTGGTAGAGCCAACGTCCAAGCTGAGCAGTTGATAGCCATCTGATTAACGTGGCATATCCCAATGGATAGAAATTGTTTATTTTAATCCCGATATCTTTCTAGGATTTGTAATAAAGATGGGAAGAGAATTTAACAACGTTTCTATTTTAGAGAAAATCTGCTATGCTTATATGTTCGTTCTGAATTAGAGTACGCTTCCACTATTTGGAATCCCCGTCAACTAAAAAGCTGGTAACAACTACAGAAAATATAATCAAAATGTCTTAAATTTCCAACCTACAAAGTAACTCGGATCTACCCTACTTATGAAAACTACAATACAATCATTAAAAACTTCAATTTTCAGACGTTAGAGCAAAGGCGTAACATTTCTGATCTGTTATTACTTACGAAAATAATTCAAAATAGCTTAGACTGCAGTGTACAGACTTAGTACGTCATTGTTACAGTTTCGTGTCCCGTCATTAAAAACTCGCGTAGACAACACTGGTCCCTTCCACTGCAGAACCAAATGTCACCAATCTTGAGAATATGTGATTGACAATGAAATGTGTAGAACTTGCATCGAATTGGATATAAGTGATTATGTCTTCCAAAATATTTGAGAGATATCGTAATTTTTTAAAAAAGGTTGTAAATGAACATTGTTAATATCGACACTCTAATTGGGCAATACACCCTATTGTGTTGACAATAAATAAATAATACTGAAATATCTAAGGTAAAATCATAGGTAGGCCATTACTGAAATAGGCAAGTGTACCACTTTATGAGGTGGGGTTTACGAGGTCCTCTTTCATTGTTCCATATTCCACTAATGTTTTCCCATTTCTCTTATTTAGAAATTTTTCTCGTTTTCGGACGTTATGGTCTAGTCAAAAGTACCAATGTATTGACTATCATTTGTAGTTTTAAAATTATTTTAAGTTAAATTATTTTCAGCTCTAGAGTACTTACAACAATTACAAATCTTGTTGATTGCGAAACGAGATGCGATCTTCAGTCTACTAACCTGAAAGAATAGACAGAGTACAATTATTGTAGATACACTTAATGGAATTAGTTAACATTATACAGTATAGTAAAATATTGCTAGTGATCTAATATATAAAATTCAACTCTTGTATGTACGTACGATATGTGTGTTTGTCCACTATTCGACTCCATACTGTTTTAACGATCTTCATCAAGTTTTTCTCGAGTCCTTCACTTGATCAATGAAAGACAGTAGGCCCTTCATAATATCAACACTTACAGATTCCCCCCCCCCCCCCGGTGGGGGGGGTCTCCCCCCAACCCCCCACTTAATTTTTTTACGGAAAAAAATCGATAGAAACCGGGTAAAACTCCACTTACCCCCCCCCCCCTTAATTTTGACTATATTCCTCCCCGCCCAAACTGAAAATCCTGGCGGATTCCCTGTCTATAACCATTGGAAGATTAAGAGATAAATGAAAACACTTGGCGGAAAGCAGCTTCACAAATTCAGATTCACTCATTCAGTAACGGGAAACAAAACTTTGCTCCATCATTTACTCTCTCAAAAGCGTGTCCGGAATGTCGAAATTTCGAAAAGTCCAAATAGGCTATAGGATTTGTAGAACGTCGAAAGTTGGGTATCGGAATTCTGGAATGTCGAAACTTCGTTAAGTCAAAATATCTTAATCTTGGCATGTCAAAATTTCGAAAACTCAGGATGTCGGAATTGCGGAGTGTCGAAATTCCGAAGCGTTGGAATAACGGAATTCTAGAATTTCGAAATTTTCGGAAAGTTTAAAAGATCGGACGAAATCTTTGAAAGTCAGGGTATCAGAATTCTGAAACATCGAGAATTGGAAAAGTTGCAATATAGAAATTCTGGAATGTCAACATTTCGAGAAGTTGGAATATTGTTCGAAATTTCGGAAAGTCGGAATAATCAGAATACTGTTATTTCGAAATTTCGGAAAGTCAGAATAACGGAATTCTGGAATTCCGAAATTGATTTCGGCCTTCGTGTCTTCGAAAACACTCCTGCTGTACAGTCCAAAGACGGATGTTTGATTTGACTTGAAATTCAGTCCAAGCGACTTTCTACCCGTCGCTTCTCCATTTCTCCTTCCTATTTTTTTTTTTAACTGGAACTATTTTCTTTTAATTATGTAACATTACTTTTCTCCCGTCTGTGGCACCATTATACTGATAGAATCATATGTATGCCCTATGTTATTTGCATCTTTTTCACGTAAATATGACAAGGAATATACATTTCATTCTTTTGAATGCAACAATCAACACGGTTGACATAATCTGTTGTATACATTTTGTGGTTATGATTACAATGGTAATGCGAAAGAGATTTTGTTTGCAACATCACAATGGTTATATAACAAGACACATAACATAGCTACTGGGAAGTGTAGCGACTTCTTATTCTTCCCTCCGTCTCTACTGCAACCACTTCGCCAACCAACTGCCAACGACCGAACGGGGCAACGAAGCATGGATTTTTAGTTCGGTGATCCACGGAAATTCACCTCAAAGAGTAACAAAAGACGATGACCGTTCCTCTTTTTTTTTTTAATAATAGAAGTTTAAGACAAAGATTGTTTAAAAAGATTTAGTAAAAACTTATTTGAAATTAAAAGAGAAACATTTTTTTTTAATAAAGTAGAGACAATATCTTCCTTTTAAAGTTAATTGTGCTGGCAGTGTATCCACAATGGGGAAACGTAGCAAATTTTGCCACTTTTTATCCAAGACTAATTCTGGCTTCTCGGTCTATCAAGAAAGTAATATCTTTTAGCAGGTTGTTCTCGGTGCAGTATTATTCCCAACTTTCTCGCGTTTACTGCAATCCCAGCTAGTATTGTAACGAGTTCTAACAGGGCGCTTGGAAGTTGGTGGCCGGTTGGTGTAGTGATTCGCGTGTCGGGTTGCGACGAAGGAAGCCCGGGTTTAATTCCCGACCAGTGCTACTTTCCGTTTTTTCTTTTTTTTACAATACGACTTCTTTTTTACTTTTTTAAAAATAATGTTACACTTTTCTTTGTACTTATAAATACTTGCTCCTCCTCCTTGTTTTTACATTTTATAAGTTAGGTTAGATTATTTACTCTGATAGGTTAGGTATTATAGGATTACTCATTTTGAAATGTTACACGGTTCATTGACATATAGGTTAGAAAAAGCAGGTTAAAGTTTCCTTTCATTAATTACTTAGTTCCAGTTGGGAATGTTACTGCCAGGAGAACGTCGTCATTCAGCTTGGCCAGATTATTACTACTGAACCGAGATCAAATTGTCAACTTGTTAACCTGCGTTAACAATGAGCAAATAATTTCTTTTGGTCATTAGCACATGGATTTTCTCTGTTATCTTCATAAATATTAAGTTTAATTTTGTTTATTTGCAGGATGAACTAAATGTTATAACTTTATTGCCTGCAAAAAAAAAAAAGTACTTTAATTGGGCCTCTTCAATGACGTTTAAGATAAGTACTGTCCGTATGCCGATATGGGGTATAATACCTTTCCGTACATTATTTTTCGTAGTTGGAATACTCGCTAGGTAAAAGGTTACACTTGTCGTCTTGTAATAAGGAGGACCAGGTTCGATCCCCCGTGGGAAAACATTAGATAGGCTAGTTTAGCATCCACCATCCGTCTAATGGTTAGTATATCAACATCATGTTCGACCCATGAAAAAGAGAAGATGAATGTCATCTTGTAAATAAAGGGTTGTTGTTAGATCACCGTTGGTGCCTGAGCCAAAGATACCTAAAGGCCATACATAAAATTCAATTCAATCACTTCTAAGGATACATTTGATGAACTGGTTTTGAATTCACCTAAAACTATAAATTCCATACTTAGGAGTTGATATGTACATTATATTTCTCTTTGCTCGATGAAGCGTCAGTTATCGAATGAGCACGAGACAGAAGGAAACGAGTATAGTCTAGTTCTGAGTTCTGAAACCGCGAGGGAGCAGTCGTAGCGTAATCATGGGTGGGAAGACACTTTTAATAGCCAATGCGAGGTAGGTAATAAAAGCGCAAGTTCTCGCTGACTCCTTGTGCACTTCCCACTTCACCCCGCGAGCTAGCCAAGATCCCTCTCAGATGGTCTAAAATTAGGACTGACCCGAAGACATATATGGAGAAAACTAATCAAATGATAAAGGACCTGCCAGCTTAGTCACAAGATTAAATAACAGTCGGTTACATCGAGATTACTGGACTCAAATCTGAAGTCTGTTTAGGCTGAGGCGCTAGCCTGCTTACAGACAGACACAGTGGAATGAAAAGACGATCAAACCGAGCATCCGTAGCTCAGTTGGTAGCATTCGGGTGGTCCTCCTTTCGATACCAGCGGCCGATCATCCTTACTGAGGCTTTAACTGTTTTTCTCCCTCGGTCACGCTACACAAATGCCGGGATGGTATCTTCAAATTAGGCCGTGGCCTACTCCTTTTCCCTATCCTATCCCGGCCTAATAAGTTGTAAATGCCTTAAATACCATAAGGTGATTCCAGGATACATGGTCATACGGCTGAGATGACAAAGCGTCTATTTCTCTCAATAGTAGCCAAACGAGAATGAAACCAAAGTGTTCAACAAATTATTACTAGGATCAAAGGCTTTCCGCCTATAAAGTTTAATTCACATTTGGTTAATATTACGAGAAATAAAAGCTTGATCCATTTTCTCGGAATTAACGTAAATAAAAAAATCAAATTCAAATTGAAATCACGCCTAAAAATTTGGTTCCAATAAAAGATCAAGTTAAAGATTTCAATCGGTTTACAGAATTTCTTATTTTAATAACAAAACTCAATAAGAAACGGCAGGTGACAAAGATGTAAATAAACACTGAGCAAAACACAATCCTCTGACATTGAATTCTCAAGCATAAAATGATTGTCACACACAAGATTTCAAATGTATAATCTCTTAACTGAATCATTA
The DNA here is from genome assembly GCA_022664845.1 of Lepisma saccharinum. Classification (NCBI taxonomy): domain Eukaryota; kingdom Metazoa; phylum Arthropoda; class Insecta; order Zygentoma; family Lepismatidae; genus Lepisma; species Lepisma saccharinum. Next base: position 135,450 of record JAGDQP010000516.1, on the reverse strand, counting down.
AGAAACCAAAGAAAAACAGCATCTTTAGAGCGCAAGAAAATTATAACAATTTCTACCATCCATTTAATATCTGCAGCGATTTTCGGGTTCAAAAACCTGGCTTCAAGCAGAACATTCATCATTATTTTAATGTGCTATTAACAGTCAAATTTTCCCTACTTTTTCTGCGCGGTCTACCACGTTTTTCCACTCTCCATCATCTGGTAATTCTGTTCGGATGTGCCATTGGACAAAATTACACGAAACATCTTTCAGGATTTATCTTTCGAAGTGATGTATCCAACAATCTTTTGAGAGCGACAAACGTAAAATCGGAAAGAAATGTTAAATGTTTCGTAATGGAGTTCACAGAACCCTGAAAACACGTATCAAAACAAATGCCGAGGAAGAAACGGAGAAAAAAACTCAGAGCAATTTAGAAGCTGATAGAGGAAGTAATTCCCGCTTTGGGAATGCTTTTGTCTTTATCTTTTTTTTTTTTTTTTTTTTTTTACTTTGGTTGGTGAGATAGGTTGGTCTGTTATGGACCAGACTGAAAGCTGGGGCGTTGCTTTTTTTCTAAGCTCGATTTTTATTGACTTCTACGCTATAGCCATTGTGGCTTTGGGCTCATTGATGCGATCAACTGACTGACTGGCTGACTATGGCATTCAGTGAACAGTTTCGAAACTTGATGAAGTATGAATAAGACAATTTGCCCTTGCTTCAGATAAGCAAAGAACGCACACCAGTATAGAGGTTTAAGGTTAGTGTAAACTGTAAAGCAACGATCTCTAATGTTAGAAGATGGCAGCACTACCTCCGTATATGTCTAATGTATTGTTTACGTTGCACGAAATTGCAATATTGTTCCTACAAATTCAAACCTAGAGAGTTCAAACTTCTAAAGAAAGTTCATAATAATTTCAAGAGATATCCGTGCCGAGTTTTTGTTTTCTTTTTGTCCATTGTTGTAGTGAATTCCCAAACTTATAACAATGGAACTCTTTCAACAACGAACAAAAATGAAATAAATCTACGCGGATAGAACTCTTGTAATAGTTATGAACTTTCTTCTCTCAAAGTTTGAACTCTCTAGGCTTGAATTTGTAGGAGACGCATTGTAATTTCATGCTATGAAGCCAGGTCTTACATCAGATTTATTCGGTTTGCTTCTTTTACTAATCGTAGTGACCCCCTGTGAGGGGGTGTCACCCACCAAATCCTCGAGAGCACCCCTAACTTTAATTTTTTTAGTCAAAAATCGACAGAAATCGTGCAAAACTTCACTTACACCCCATCAAACTGAAAATCCTGGCGGCATCCCTGACTAATCGACTTTCTGTGTATATATCATGTAAAAAAGGCTCCAATTTCTATTTTATATCCTGCTTAGTAGGCTACTCTTTGATTACAGCATAGAAAATATAAGGTATCCTTAAAATAGTGGTGGAAACTTCGAAGGTGATTACTTACATCAAAGGAAGAAGAAAAGTTCCTTTAAAGAAATCCCGAAATCTGATTAGTCTCAGAGATACAGGCACTCAAAGTCAAAGCGCCATCGTCACAAATGACGTCACATTTCGACAAGTAATGGCGTTAGTGGTGTCGGCTTAGCAAATCACACTCGAAATAATACCCAATACATTTATTTAAGTTATGTTTATTTTCGGGTCTTGAACTCGAAGTTTTCACCACTATTTCAGGGACACCCTGTATAAGTAACGTACTCACTGACAACTAACTCTATGGGGTAAATATTTCTTATGTGAGGAGTAACAGAAATGTTTCACCTTATTTTGTAAATAAATATAATATTTTATTTTAAAATATTTAGAATGTTTCATGACCACCTTGTGATCATCTGATCTTCAGTTGTCAAGTACACTCAGATTCATAGAAAATAGCCAATGGGTATATTTTCTAGATATGATCAGTTGCACGATCTGGCCAAACGGTATCTGTTTTCGATATAAATTCAAAATACATTTTCCAGATGTTGTGCGTGTCACCGAATTGAGATTTAGGGCATAGAGCAAAATCAGTACGCGAATGAATGCGAACATAATTCATTAAGTTTTCCAACAAGTTTATTGAATAATTTGGCGCTCTACCACTGTCCATATTTATTTTTGGCTACTAAAGCCAATAGAAGAAAATAGCAAATATCTAACATTTTCGAACACACACCCCAACTTAAAAAATAATAACAATAATGTTAAAAATGATTAAAATAAACATGTAAAAAACACCCCAAACTGAATATCCTGACGGATTCACTGAGCGACCGTGGATCAGTGCGTACAGCGTTGGCTTCGTATTCGAGAGATCCTGGGTTCGATACCAGCGGTCGACCCTCCTGACTAAGTTTCTTTTCCTAGGTTTTCCTCAGTCACACCACGAAAGTTCTGGGATGGTACGTTCAACTTAGGCCCTGTCCCACTACTTTACGCATCCTTTCCCTGACCTATCCCGGCCTAAGCTGGAGATGCCTAAAGACCAGAAGTAAATTCAAATTTAAAATTCAATTCCTGGCGGATCTGCAGGGTGTATACCTGAATATGGGAAAGCAAGAAGAAAACTGAGGAAAATTATAAGAAAATATGGAGTTAAAACAACTAGTATTTATCCTATGAATATTGGCAAGTCTTTTAAATAATAAATATTAGTTTATATGAAATTAAATATGAATGTTAATATCTACTACATAGGTAAAGAATAAGAGATATCAATATTAGATTAAAAGGGAATAAAATATGTAAATAATAAAAGCGGCGTCGGAATTATCAAAATATCTGGCTTCCACAAGGCAAGTAATTATTGAACAATGGAACCATTATTGAACACACAGTAATGATGAAGCCAGAACTAAACACAGACAACGGTAGTGTGTCAAGAGAATCAACGTTCAAGAAAAATTTAACGAATTATGTATCTGGCAACAACTAACAGCTGAAAATCATAAGACCCCTGGGTGGTCCTGAAACATTTTAAATATTAAATAAAATATATATATATGAAAGAGAATTCTGCATTTCTAATTATAATTTTCTTTCATATTTATAGAAAATAGTTCGCTAAGCCACAAAGCAAGGCAATAAAAGCTTTAATTTATTTTTATAAAAATACTGTAGAACAACTTTGCACAAACCACAAACTTAGAAAGTAGAGATTCTTTTTACAAAAAAAGACAGAAAAAAGATACTTACATTAATTAATTTTTCAGGAATATTACAGTACAAATAAAAACATTTTAATATAGGTAATTGAAAGCGGTTTTCCCTTTGCACGACCACCTGTTATTCTTCCTCTGGCCTGTCTATAATATCTGTTAAGAACTATACTTAAATATTACCTACATACAGTTGAATATTAGCCTCATATGGCAAAAAAAAAAGTAAAAAACGATTTTGCAATTGCATGTAATAAAAAAAGAAGCACGTAATTGATTTCACCAACGCAAATGAACCGTATAATTGCAGTAAAAAGTATCCGTCAATTACTTTTCATTATTACTGCTTACATGACCTTTTCGAAACATATTGTAGTTGCATTTATAAAAGTGCATAAGTCAACGTACGATCATTATGCGCGCGAGATAAGAAAAAGAAAAGAAAAACGTATAGCGTAAACATGTACAGAGTTACAGACATCGCCAATGTTACAAGGGAAAAAAATACGAAATTAAAAGCAAAAAAAAAAAAAAAAAAACTTCTACAAAACGATGTGTTGTAATGTGGTGGGAATTTTACACATGAGCTATATCAATTTTTACGTAACTTGTGTTGTTAGCATGTGCTGGGACATTAAATATCTCCATATCTTTTATCCTTTTCTTATGTGAATGGGAAAATGTTATTCTGAACAGTATCCACCAAAGCACATATACAAACCTCCCCCGCCTTCTTCAAAATACACATATAAAAGATATGTGAGTTTATACGAGTAGAGAAATTCGCGGAAATAAACCAAGCATAGTATCTTACCGGTAATTGCGCCTACGGAAAAGGCATAATGTCTGTTCAAGACACTACTAAACAGTACATTCACAACGAAACAAAGGGCCGTAAAAAAACACACTGGAATGCAATATTGTTATTCCAGGAAAAGGCATTTTGTGTTTTAAAAAATTGTTATCATGAACCAGAGTGATATGGACACACAAAAACAACATTAATTTCTTTCATTTTCGTTTGTTGTTTAGTAAAGTTATGCTTGAATGCGTCCAATGACGTAATTTTAGGACTGATTATATAGTTTTTGAACATCGTAATTGCTGCAATATAAGACTCCCAGAGGCACCGTTTATGTAAACTTGAACAGTTTTTTCTCGCTTAAAAAGGTATCATTAGGCCAATGCCAAAATAATACCTCAAGAAACCATAATATAATCATAAGTCACTTTTTTATGTTGTTGTAAACATCATATCAGTTGTGAAGAACATAAAGATTTTCATTTCTTAAAGTGAATTTAATATTATTTATAACAATGCTGTATACAAAATTAACCAGATGATGTAATGCACATTTTCGTTTTATTATTATTATTATTAGCAGCAGCAAAATTTGAAGATTTAGGAATCATACCGCATGATACATACATTTAAATTTCTTAGTGAAAATAATTTTCATCCAAATATAGATTTGATCACTAGTGTAAATTTCGTGTGGAAGAATTGAAGATTGCTCAAAATTTAGACCCATCCAAATTTCTTCTTTTTATATTGTTATCAGGACATTTCCGAGCTACAACGGATCTTCTTTTCAGCTGAAAAACACTGGTCCATTGTGACTACAAACCGCCCTGCTAATAATATCTACATTGTGACTACGAAACGCCCTGCTAATAATTTTACATCTATCTAGGTGTGCATGATCCTCTTCTCACTAAAAGAAAATTTAGTAATATACAAGATGGCCTACTTCAAGTTCACGGCCATCCATTCTTGTAATTGTTTTACAAAAAACATATGTTTTCCGACTTAAATCACACCATAAGTACTCATTCTGTACTTTTGAACCGTGCTTTCTGGACGCTTCTTGATCCCCTCTACCAATTTTGGTAAAAAAAAAAAAAGCGCTCTGAACCTTCGATAGGTTTACTTGTAGGATGAATATCTCTAGATACCGCCTTAAGGTTTGGCAACCCGACAAGCAGCCTGAAGTTTAGTGTTGCATATATTTCAGGTTACGATTCATAAAAATACGGTATGTAATTTTCTTGTTTGCATGAAGTATAAACTTGTATGAATCAGGACAAAAGTGTCCGTCCTTTGCAATCCAGCTTTCAGTAAATTTTGCTGTACTTATATAAAGTGTTTTGCACGATTGTTCTGCTTTAAGAAAACCATACGGAATACAAAACTCAAACTTTGTAACAATATAAAATTTTCTCTTCCTTTTGTCGGTATTCACCATTCAGACCCATTTACTCTTGGGTTGTTGTCTCTGCTTTTCTGTCCATTACACCATGTTAACTAAACGATTATTGAAGCAGGTACTTCGTTTTTTTTAAACCTATTATTGCATTAGTAACGAGTTTTATAAGAAGAAGCATGTATATGCTATACTACGGAATTAATATTATTTCAAGCTTCTGTTGTTTTGAACGGGGAACCAAAATACTCAATTTGGAATTCTGAAGTCCTAATTTTACATAATTTACAGGATACTAAATATATTTTATTTGGGAATTTCTTCCAAATATAAATTATCTTCAAAAAAATGTATTTCATTTTTTCTGTATTTTTTCAATTCGCACATTATCAAATATCTGACCAAAATTTATAGAATATAAACACATTATATTCTGTGGATTAGACATCTTCATAAGATAAAATTAATTGTGTGGGCAGTAACAGCCCATCCCGATACGGGGAAGCCCCTTATCTGCGTCACGATTAAACTTAGCTATTAAGAAATGAAAATCAACTAAAATCTGAAGATGTAGAAGTCTTCGAAAGAAAAATAAAAACTGGTGTAAAAGTCCAGAATTCCAATAAACAAAATCCAAAGGTATACAGAGCCATAGGAATATTACAAGATAAAACATAACAGCTATTAGACATGATCATGTCAAATATACGCTAAGAGATCTGCCTCTTGCAAATATTTTAAAACTCTATTTAGTACATGAGGATCATCCCCAAAGAACATCTTCAAATAAGGTGTAAAATAGTGGTTTTAAAAACCATGAGTTAATATATATGCCAGCTCATGCCATGTGAGCTTTGTGGTGGACAAACACCGTGCGCATGGGTTTTCTCGAAGTTCTCCCGTTTTTCCACTCTTCATTCAACCAATTATCATCCATCTGGCCTGAGCCAAAGTTGCCTAAAGGCGTTAAATAAAACTGACATTGAAATTGGAAAGATTGAATCCTGTCTCTCTGTCCCAAATTCTTTTGAAACTAGCCAAATTATTATTCCGATTTTTTTATTATTATTTGGAAATTATCATGATAATGACATAGATCTCGCGCTTGCATGGTCACTGGATGCTGTTGTTCCTATTTGGTGTCTCCAATTTGACATGAGAACAAGAGGGTAGCGTGGAAAAAGCTTCAAATGTGAAAGTACTTTCTGTGAGACTAAACGTTGCCAAATTCTCTTCCCCTTTTCTTTCAACATTAACATGTTTACGGAAGTTAAGGACTTAAGTCCACGTGAAATCCATTTTCCTTTTTTACACATAACATGTGACCAGTTAGAAAATAAAGCACGGTAATAACTGAGTTTTGCAACTTTCTTTCTGTCATTCATATTCTGCGTCAAACAGACGAGAGAAAAAATATGACTTGTCTGTGAGAATTATGAAAAATGAATAAAAAGGGGAAATTGCGTAAGAAAAAAAAGTTGTATGTTGTTTTGCATTATTGTTACCCCTTACTGCACACATATACATGAGACTGTGTTGTTGTCAGTATACATGTAGTTAAGTGATGGACAGAGGTTCGCAGGATTTTCCGGGTAAGCTTTTAAATGTCATGGCTTGTCAATTCCATGGATGCGTCACTGAACTTGACAAGTTTACGACTTCAGCTTTTTATTTCGAAATTCTCCTTTCTACGGAATATATTTTTGGTGACAGTTTCAGCGAAACCAGAACAAAAAAAATGTAGTTAACGAAAGAAAGTATTAGAGACTCTAAAAAACTAATACAAAAATAACAAGAAAGACCTGAAAATTAAAGTTCTATTCTGGAGAAAGGATGTGTATATCCAAAAATTCCATGGCTAAATGAACTGTGAAATAATATTTTTTTAAAAAATAACAGAACACTTTTGGGACACAACATTTTGAAGATATTAAAATATTACATTCAGAAGAAAGTTACAGAACAGAATACTACTAAAAGCAGTAAAAATAGGAATACATCCAACGAATGTCAAGAAAGAAAATAGTTTTTACAGGCGCGTACACAGAAGTTTCGATGGGGGGGGGGGGAGTTCTGTCTGGGTGTAAAATTTACGTAAAATGCATATAATTTTGCCAAAAAATTGTACTAATTTCACAAAAAGAATAATTTTTGAGGCTCCGGACCCCCATAACCTCCCCCTCTGCGTGCGTCCCTATACCTTTAGTACACTATGAAAAATCCTCTTCAGGTCTGGTCCAATATCAAACATGATTGGTACTACAATCAGCAAAACTGTGATGACATTGAATAAACAAGGAAATCCTCCAGAGTTTTTCCTCAGTCTCACAAGATAAATACCGGGATGGTACTAGTACCTACAAACTAGACCCTGGCCGACTATCTTCCAACTTCAGGGCCGGCGGAAGAGGGGGTCTAACCGTGCCACCACCCAGAGCGGCAACATTTTGAAAACAAAAATGCGATAAAAGATTATCCAAATATAATGCCTTGCTATATATGTGTACTGGAAAATAAAATTAACAAATATGTAAAACTATTGTTCAGCTAAGAACACAATTGAAATTTCCATAAACTTCGCTATTTCATATTTTTTTTCTACGCCAGTTTAACGTTTGGCCATTCTGGAGGAGCATATTAGCAGTCTCACTTTAAAACCATTGTGTACCACAATTGGGAGAGCAGAATTGATGCCTTGACTCTACTTAGATATCAAATAAGGGATTTTTATGATGCTTTGCTTCAACTAAGTAACGACAATAAAACAGACACAATGGTCGCTCATGAGCCCAGCAAACCAGTTGTGTGACTTCTGTGTTTGCTAGTTATCTGGTATGACTTTTTACTCCACATTATTGAGCAAAGTTTCCAAGCATTGATTTTCATGTGTTAGATGCAGTCGGTTTCCTTGAATGCATATCAGAATACTTTGAGAAGAGTTGAAGTTTAGTGTTACTTAGCTGATGTAATGAATTGGCATCAACTTTATAGAGGGCCAAGAGATATACCGTATGGACTTTTATCTGAAAAGTGTTCTAAACTTGCCAGTATCTCAACAAATAAAGAATCGAAAAATTAGATTTAAAAAACGAATTGAAAGTATTATCCGCTATAATTAAGCCTAGAAAGGACCCACAAGAGAATATTACAACTAATTAAGGAACACGACTTCCCTCCAAATGACTTAGCGTTTTGTTAACTTTGCCGGTACCAGTGGCAAGTGGAGAAAGAAATTTATCGAAACTAAAGCTACCAAAAAAAGTATCTACGGTTTTCCATGTCTGGCACAACCTTGAGTGGTCTAGTAATGATATCGATAGAGTACAATAAGTTGGAATTTGAAAGGGCGGCATGCATCTCACAGTGCTGCCCAGGGCGGCAAACCAGCTAGCGCCGGCACTGCTTCAGTGCTCTCGGCCTGAGCCTGAGATGCCTAAAGACATAAATAAAATTCAAATTCAAACAAGGAAATCCTAATGACAAATGATTAGTTGATTGTTATTAACATCCTAAACGACCTGGTAAGCTTCTTAGAATGGAGGTCTACAGCTTTGGATAAAGTGGACTCCCATTCTTACAGGGAGTCGAACACGTGGTCCCAAGCATACAAGAAAATCCCTGTCTCTACCCAAAAGTATCGATAGCTCCAAAATAAATACTAAATGTTCATGGCTTGTTAGTATTCTCGCTCGGAAATCTTGAAATTAGGTTTGAAAACAAGTACCCACAAAATGATACGTTTCGGACTGGAAACATTACACGAAGCTGAAGATTAAGTTGATGAAATGAACCAAAACTTCAACTTTATTTGCTCTACTTCTTTTAAAGTACTGCTTGTGTACAGGCCTATAATCTATAACCAAAGACTATCAGTTGATTTCGTGATGACGTCCCTCAGTGAACACTTTATTGGAAAAGGGTATGAAGGTAGTATCAGTCAGGGCCTTGGTAAAACTGAGAAGGACACTGGAAAGCATCACTCAGGATGAGCCGCAGCAGAAGTCGAACCTAACTGAACAATCAATTAGATTGATGAAATGTAATTTTTCAAAGCCAAGTATCGGGACGGGCTTAAGCCATAGTGTTGTTACCGCCCATTAAACCAATTTTATTTTATCATTGCCAAATATAATGGAAAGAATGTACTAGTAATGTAAAACGAGAGAACAGTGACAATTTATTATGCATTCAAATACTATTGTTACAAACAGTATGTTTAACTTAAATCAGTGTTGCCTGCACCAAACTAATTTCACCAAATCCAAAGCTAGAAAAGCTGAATCGTTATGTTTCTTCTTTCAATTTATCTTCACATGGTTCAATAACATGCAATCAGATTGACAACTGATATGATTCTTCTTCCAGAGAATATGGCATCACTTAAAAATGTGTTAAAATAGATGAATAGAAGCTACGAGGAACACAGAATGAAAATAAACTTAGAGTCAACGGGGGTGAATGTCCACGTTTTTATATTTTTTTTATCTATGACAATGAATGGAAATCTACAGGAAAAAGGAGGATGCCAAATGTGAGGTATATCTTTCAGTATTTCTGCCTGGACGCTAGATTACACTGTAAAAAGTGGAAACACGAAATGGATTAAAGTTACTCCGCTTTATGGAGAAATTAAAGTCGAAAATTAGCGTTTTGTTGTATTTACTCTTAAACGTGGATATAGTGTAAGCCTTTTAGTGGAAAGATTGGTAAAATTAACTCCATTTTAAAGTTAAACATTTTCATTGTAACAGCTTAGCGTTAACTGAAAATGGGTTGAAACTGGTTAAAGTGATTAGTCCGTGAACGTTCAACTTATTTTACGCTTAAAAATCGGTCATTTTCTAATCGAAGTGTAAGCTAAACAGGCAATTTTGAGGTTACGTACTTTTGTGAATGAAGTTTAAGCCTTAGTTGGATATTATATAATCCAGTAACAGGAGTAACGTTACTTGCTTGTCACTGTACGCCCCACCATTTTGAGTGTTTGTATTGCCTTTACACTGTGAACAGTAAAGAGTTCACTGGTAGACCGAGAACGGCAAGGATTGCATTGGCGGAAAGATAAATTAAGTTAGGTATAAATCTTTACACTGTAGCAAACGTATTTCTCCTTTTTTCACGAGACATTCCTCGTAGTAAAATAAAAAATGTGTTAATGATTAACCTCCTTCGCAGTAAAACCCTAACTATAGATATCACTCGGAAAGCCAGAAACACCTACTGCCTTCGTAGCTAAGCGTCAAGAGCGTCTGCCCAGTGTGTTTATGGACCCTGGATCGAAACCCGACCACTTTAATTTATTTTTTTCATTTTTAATTATATAGGAATATTACCTTTTATTCTTTTCTACTTTAAAAATGCTCTGCGTGAATGAAATACGTTGGACCAGTCACACGTATTTTGAAATTTTACAGAAAGTAAAACGTTCAGCCGAAAACTGGCTGTATGTAGGTTAACCCAAAAAGTGAAGGCAGCTCAGCTGCCTCCATTTTTTGGTTGAACGTTGTGTCTCCTATTTTTACAGTGTATAAAGTATTATATACTGTAGAAAATATGCGCTGATGTTTGTAAAGTAAGAGCGATCCTGGTAAAATACCCACCGTCGTTTGGTAATATGTCCATGTACACCAACACTTTACTAAACAAGGTGGTAGGTCATAGCAATGGAAATGATGTTACGATAGAAGCTTGTCATACTACAAGAAATTATATTACGGTACAAGTCACAAAAACTAGCCTATAAAGCGTGAAGTTCCTCCTATTTCCTTACCATTGACAAGCTTGGAAAATACAGAATAGAAAAATATATTAACTGAAAATACGAAATGGAAAAGCTTGTTTAGCTTCATTCTAATGGTGAGATGTAAGTTTGTTTTGCATAACACAATAATAATAAGTAATAACATTAAACAATCTTATGGAAATATTAGACTAACTGAAAATTTTTAAAAGTATGAAAAAAATGAAAAATATAACACTCACTGAAGGAAATGAACTGAATTTACATTATCCTCTTCAAGGACAGGGAGTGGTATTTAGGACACACATTTGGAAACGATGTACATACTTCATGGAGACACATTGGACAACGAATACACTTGATCCACTCACATGTAAACATAGGTTCCGTACGTTTATAATAATATCCACCACAGATTCCGCAATAGTTATCTTCATCTGTATCAGATGAATCTGTACGGTTGCACTTTGACTGTGCATTGTATCCCGGTTTCAATTATACTGGGATTTAAAAACCGCGTGGGAGATTTTTCAAACGGTTATTACTCGGAAACCACGGCTACAAAGAGAAAATGTTAAAGAATATTTTAGTATAATTTTTACGTGTGTAGAATAACCTCCCAAAGTCTATTAATGTAATTTGGAGTCACCCTGTATATGGAAATACATATCAGAGTATTCTTTGTACGTATTCTATGCACAAAAGTAGTCGTTAATCATTTTCTTTTCCCATCTCTATCCCTATCTTTCCTCATCTCTATCTCAGTAAGCATGAGGTCTATTCTGTAAGCAAGTTTAACGTACAAAAAGCAAAAATATTTTGTTGAGAATGAAGTGAAACTGATTTTTTATGTTAAAGCAAATAATAATCTATATTTATATTTACTAAACTTTCAGTATACACTTATACAGCTTTAAAGCGTACTGCCGTGTTTGCTTGAATGGGGTAGAACACTTGGGGTAAAACACCATGGGCTATTATCCCCGACACCTGGAGGGCAAATCACCCCTATGTAAAACAGAATAGTTTCAATTAATTTAACTTCCAACACTACATGGTATGGCGTCTACCCGCTATTGCATCAGAACAAAAGAACCCTACTTTGTACAACGCACATTCATTGGATTCGCTAATACAGCAGTGTGATCATTCTGTCTCCCTAATTGTGAATCGTTCAAAAAACATTATAAGTGAAAATTATGTACTTAACACATATAAATTAGCCTGGATGTCTTCACTTTCTTCACACAATCTCTTTTGGTGTCACCTTCGTCTTCATATAATTGCACTTTCACACAATCGTATCACTGTTGTCACCTCATATTTCCTTCCGTGTTTTCTTTTAGGGAGCGGGCATTTTTCCCCACTGGGCATTTCACTCCCCACTTACTCTACAGAAAACGAAAGAGGTGGTAGTAGGAATAAATGGAACTACAAGAAACACCAAAATTTGAAAAGAAAACGTAGAATAAGTATCCATTCAGATTAAAGTGTCTGGGAATTACTATAAGTGAGAATACTAAATGTGAAAAAGAGAGAAAGATGAGAAAACTATGGCAAAAGAGGAATTCGCTCAGAAGAATCTTCTGTGAACCGATGGACAAAGAATTAAGCAAAAGATTTACTAAATATTCTGAAGAAATAAAATCGGAAGCTTTCGAAATTTGGGCGTGGAGAAGAATGAAACAATATTGGACATAAAAGACGCGTAATGAGAAAGTACTGAGTAGAGACGAGAGGCGAGTAATGCTGGAGAGAATGAGGAGAGAGAAAGGAACTGTTTAGGACATTAACTACATCGAAATTTGTCTACTAAGAGGGATGGTTGAGACAAAAAAGAGGAAGAAAAGAAATCCAATTCGCTAAGAACATTAAGAAAGATAAAATCGTACGCTAAGACAGACAGGAACGCATAATATCAGGATGAAAGGAGAAGGCTTAAGGGATCTTAAAGAACCTGCCACTTTCGACAGATCATTAATGGCAAACTACAGGAAAATCTTTCACAGACCGGAAAGATGTCACTAAGTTAGAGGTTTATTTGGCATTCAAAGGATGTGAGCACATTTACAGATTCTAGTTGTTTTAAAAAGGAAATGTAAACTTTAATCTCAGTTTGGACTGTCGAAATCTACAAAATTATGAGTGTTAAAACATTTAATATGTTAATTAGTCGAGGATCGATACAGCAGTTTCGCGGACTGGTGTATATACTACATAACAAAACTAACGATTGTTAATAGCTTTGATTATTTAGTTTCAAACAATATTATACATACGACACGAAACTGATTTTAGAGGAACAAAATCATGTTGAAATAATTTGGATAAAACAAACAAACAAAACATATGTACTCAGTTAAGACCTTCTTAAGCAGGGCAACAAAAACCGTCGTTGAGGCTCCATAAGAAAAGAGACGTTAAATTAGCACTAACATCTTAAATATTTCTGTTTGATTGTCTGTGAAGTATACATAATGACGTGACGTGAGACCAAGCAACAAATAACAGACTGGCTAAACAAAACGAGGATTTCGTGATCTTCTGATAATGAGAGGAACAGATATTAATCCTTGGGTCACAAATGCATGCTAAAAATATAGATAATACCAATAATGTTCTTTACTTAACGTTTGACTTATTTGATCGCATATGCCGTGACGTATGAAGGATGATGTCCCTTAGCAAGCACTCTTCTGGAGAAGGGATTGGGAAGGAGGCGGTCAGGAACTGAACTGAAGTACTATCTCGCGGTGAAACTGAGAAAAAACCTGAAAAACATTCATGATGGCTGGTAGCTAAGCTCGAATCTGCGTACCGCCCCATTATCGATCCGAATTCCGAGACGTTATGGACTGGACCTCAGGGACTAGAATTGCAACACGAGGGGTTTTGCTTATTATTATTATTATTATTATTATTATTATTATTATTATT